>JAYMFT010062479.1:0-14860 GCA_038088735.1 Panulirus argus | reverse complement strand
TGAGCACTCCCTGCCTGGCTCCTTCTTCTGTTTCCCTTTTTAGAAATTGAAAATACAAGAAGGGAAGGGTTTCCAGCTATATATATAAATATATATATATATATATTTATATATAGCATTAATGGGATGACCTTGATTAGGGCCCCAACTGCCCATGCCATCTCAGCTAACATATAAAAAAAGAAAACATACTTACTACAGATACACTTACATACAGGTGCACATACATATGCATAAAAACATATACATATTCATACTTACTCGCCTTTATCCATTCACAGCGCCACCTCACCCCTACAGGAAACAGTATCACCACACCCTGTATCAGCGAGGTAGCACCAGGAAACATGTGGAGAAAGGCCATATCTGCTCAAATCCATCCTCTAGCTGTCATGTGTAATGCACTGAAACCACAGCTCCCTATCCATATTCAGGTCCCACAGACCTTTCCATGGTTTACCACAGACGTTTCACATGCCCTGTTTTGGTCCATTGACAGCATGTTAGACCCAGTATACCACATTGTACCACATCACTCTATTCTGTGCCTGCCTTTTACTCTCATGCATGTTCAGGGCCCAATTGCTCAAAATCTTTTTAATTCCATCCTTCCACCTCCAGTTTGGGCTTCTGCTTCTCTTTGTTCCATCCACTTCTGACACATATCCTCTTTGTCAACCTTTCCTCTCTTATTCTCTCCAAATGTAAAATCCATTTCAACACATCCTTCTCTGGTTTCTCAACCACTCTTTTTATTGCCTCATGTCTCTTACCTTTTCATAACTTACTCGATCAAACCACCTCACACTACTTATTGGCCTCAAACATTTCATTTCCAACACATCCACCCTCCTCCACACACCCCTATCTGTAGCCCATGTCTCACAACCTTGTGATGATGTTGGAACTACTGTTCCTTCAGATATACCCATTTTTGCTCTCTGAGATAACGTTCTCTCTTTCCACACATTCTTTATCACTCCCAGAACCTTTGCCCCCTCCCCTACTCTATTACTCACTTCCATTTCCATGGTTCCATTCACTGCCAAGTCCATTCCCAGATATCTAAAACACTTCACTTCCTCCAGTTTTTCTCCTTTCAAACTTACATCCCAGATAACTTGTCCCTCAACCCTACTGAACCTTGCTTTTATTGACATTTACTGTCAACTTTCTCCATTCACACACACTTCCAATCTCAGTCACCAACTTCTGCAGTTTCTCACTCGAATCAGCCACCAGTGTTGTATCATCAGCGAACAGCAACTGACTCATTTCCCAGGCCCTTTCATTCCCAACAGACTGCATACTCACCCCACTCTCCGAAACTCTTGCATTTACCTCCTTCACCACCCCATCCTAAACAAATTAAACAGCTGTGGTCACATTACACACACCCTTTCCGCAGAACAACCTTCACAGGAAACCAATCACTCTTCCCTCTTCCTACTTGTTTGTACACATGCCTAACACCATTATAAAGAACTTCTCACTGCTTCTAGCAGCTTACCTCCCACACCATATATTCTTAAAACCTTCCACAAAGCATCTCAATCACATCTAATCATATGCCTTCTCCAGATCCATAAATGCCACATACGAATCCATCTGTTTTTCTATGTATATCTTGCCTACATTCTTCAGATCAAACACCTGATCCACACATCCTTTTCCATTTTTGAAACCACACTGTTCCTCTCAAATCTGATGCTCTGTACATAACCTTCACCCTCCAAATCAGTACCCTCCCATACAGTTTTCAAGGTATACTCAACAAACTTATGCCTTTGTAGTTTGGACGTTCACCTTCATCCCCTTTATCTTTGTACAGTGGCACTATATGTGCATTTCTCCAGTCCTTGGGCATATCACTGTGATCCATACTTACACTGAAAATCCTTACCAACCAATCAACAACACAGTCACCCCCCCTTTTATGGATTCAACTCTAATAACATCCATCACGCCGCCTTGCTGGATTTCATCTTCCACAAGGCTTTCACCACCACTTCTCTCTTCACCAAACTACTCTTCCTGACTCTCTCATGTCGCATACCACCCCATCCCAAACGCCCTACATCTACCACTTTGTCAACAAACACGGACGCATAAATAGAGGAATGAAAAAATTGCTGAGAATCGCTTTAAGTGCTAGGACACCTTAAGCATCCATCAGGGAATTGCTTGCTTATTTTGTAAGAAACTTTGTCATATTAGCTGTGCAAACATGAATGGTAACATATATGAAAAAACGTCTGGAGCACTTTACAGGCAGACAATTTATGTTGGTTTAGCATTGTAGACATATCTTATTGCTTTTGGAAATACCGAATGGGAATCTGTGGCAGATAAGGTAAATTTTTTCAGAGGCACTTCCCTCACTCTACATCAAGTGGAAGAAGTTGCATATTGTTCATTGCACAGATATGGGTGCAGAAGGAGAGAAAGACACTGACCCAGTTATAGAAGGTGTAGGGTAGGAAGAAGGTGGAAGCCATGAAACTCTCGTGAGCCTAGCCACAGATATTGAGAGTGTGAGGTACAATGCAGGTAATGAACAACAAATTCAAAGTGTTGACAAAGTCTGTATATACTATGTGTAGGGACACTGCATATACTGGAAGCCTGGCATTTCTTACTGGGGAAAATGTGAATTTGAACACCCTAGAAAATGTTTGAACAGGCTTAAGTAAGGTAAATGTTGGTATGGGGAGGGCTGCAGATTCTGTCATCCAGAAATGTGCAAACAAACACCAGAGGTTAGACGCTGTTTGAACGAGTACTGTTAAGAACTACCACATATCAGTAACAATGAGACATATCCCAGGGGACCATCACAATACACATCTCTCTTTAATCACACACACATGGCCAAATGGGCAGAGGAGATGACACTGGTTTCCCTTTTCAGAATGATGAGGGAACAGAGAGCACTCAGCCAAGTTCAGTAGAACAGATCATATTAACCCCCCCAGAAAGACACAGAGACAAGACCTGTAATGTCCTTCATATGTGCCATCTTGCAGGTACTTAACTCGCATAGAACAAGTAAAATCCCATTTGTATGTGGCTCACTATACTAGTCAGCTGCAGTATTTGCAGTCTTCACTGAAACACACTCTAGGGATCATGTGAATAGTAAGGTGTGGATCCCAAACTACAACCTCTATAGATGTGACAGAGCGAGAATATCATATGGAGTTGGACTGCATATAGTAGATACTCTTATGACAGCTGAACTCCTGAACTCCTCAAATGATGTAATAGAAGCACTTGTTGTCTTGTTTGTAAACCCAAATATGGTCATTGCATTAATCAGTAGACCACCAGATGTAAAGCCTCAAGAATTTACAGAACTGATGAGAAATATAGAATCCTGACTTGACTTCCTCGGAAACCCAGTCCCAAATATACTTCTGTTAGGAGATTTCAGTCTACCACTCTTTAAATGGTGGCAGGCTGGAAATAATGTCATTACTGAAACTGCTGACACAGGATGCAGTTTGGATGAACAGCTGCAAAAAAGAGAGCTATTCAGACTGAAAAGTTCTCTCTCACTCAGCAAATCACAAAACCAACTAGAAGAAATAATGATCTGGACTTAATCTTTAAAGATAAAGTGAACTTAAATTGTGACATAACCATCTCAAACACCCTTTACTATGATCACAACCTAATTAAAGTAAAAACAAGTTTGGTTGCTAATCCACCTAGACAGAACTAGCTTTATAGTGATGTTTTCAATCATATTAGTTTTAATGGTAAACATAAATTTGGAGAATGTGATCAGTGAGATGTCTGTGACCCTGCTGAGTATTAAAATGGAGGAAGAATGTGTAAATGACAAAATCACCTTGGCACTCCAGATATGCAGCACACAAACCAGCGAGAAGAAAGCACAGGTGTAGGGTAGAGCGAGGAAGATGAGCACTTTACAGGAGGCAAAGAATTGCAAAGGAGAGAAAACCTATCAAATGAATTGTTAGTTTCAGACCATTACCTAAAAATGTCATATGAAACAAAGGAAAAGGCAGAGGAGGAGAAAGCCATGAATATGATAAGAAATAACCCAAAATAGTTTTATTCATATTTAAAATGAAAATCCAGGACCATAAGAAATAACCCAAAATAGTTTTACTCATATTTTAAATGAAAATCCAGGACCATGAACTTCATTGGCCCACTAAAAATGGAAGAAAGTATTTTTACAAATGATTAGCAGATGAATGAGATTCCTAAAAGGCTGTTTGAATCAGTATTCAGTGAGCCACATTAAAGCTAGATGACCCAATGGACTTCTTCTTAGACAGTTATTCCCCAAGTGTGCAAATAGCAGATTTCACCAGCTGAACACAGGACTTTGAGAGGGACGTCAAGAGCATGCTCATTCACAGCCCAGGCCCTGACTCGTGGAACTTGTAAAGAAATGCAACATAACTCTAGCACAATCACTAAATATCCTTTGGAGAAAAAGTCTGTATTCTGGCATCACTCCCAAGAGTTTGAAACTGACTCATACTGCCCTACTCTACAAAGGTTGAAGCAAAGCTATCCCTAAAAACTATCAACTGATAGTGCTAACATTGCAATATACATAACCCAGAACAACATGGTTTCAGGGTGTGAAAATCTTGACTCTCTCAGTTCCTTGAACACTATGATAAGATTGTTGAAGCTCTGGAAAACAAAGAAAATGCAGACACAATTTGCACAAACTTCGCACAAGCATCTGACAGATGTGTCATGATACATAAAATGTGAAAGATGGGATTAACTGGAAAAAATGGGGGATGGATGCATAACATTTTAACCAGCGGATTACAGCATGTAGGTGTGAACCTTACGAACTACCTTTCCCCAAGGTGAAAAGCTCATGCCCCCAAGGAACTGTACTTACACCCCTCCTGTTCATCATTCTTATACCTGACATTGATGCAAACATGAACCACAAATTTATATCATCCTTTGCAAATAATACAAGAATAAGTATGAAAATCACATCAGCAGAGGATGCTGAAAGGCTACAAAGAGACATAAATGAAATCTTTAACTGGGTAACTGAGAACAACATGCTTTTCAAAGGAGATAAGTTTCAGCTCCTCTGACATGAGGAAATTGAAAAAATCAAAATCATTGTGGATCATTTAACAGACACAGTTGAATAAGGTGAAAGACCATGGAGTAATCATGTCCAATGACAACCTTCAGCAAACACAACAAAGCAGTGGTTCTCTCATGCAGAAGGATTCAAGGCTGGAATCTTTAGACCTTCAAACCAAAGGAAGAAAAGCCAATGATGATATTCAAGGTGCATATTCTTTCAAGAATTGAATATTCCTGCATTCTGACCTCAACTTACAAGGTGGGCAAAACTGCAGAATTAGAAAGTTTTCAGAGATCTTTCACATCCCTTGTTAGTGTGGTAAAGGAACTAATTACCATGAATAGGTTAGATCTCGTGAGGCTGTCCTCCCTTGTGTGCAGATGGGAGAAGTATATCATCATATTTACCTGGAAAATCTTAAAGGGTATGGTTCCCATCGTATATTTGGAAATAACATCCTACCAGCACGACAGGCAGACAGGCATGTATGACTGTAGAATGCTACCTCTGAGATCCAAAGGTGCAATATGCACAAAAAGAGAGAACAGCTTAAACATTCAGGACCCAAGACTTTAACACCTTTCCATCTACCCTTAGAAATGGCATGGGATGCATAGTAGAGAAATTTGAAAGTGCATTGGACAAGTACCTACAAGGAGTACGAGACCAGTGAGGTTGTGGGAACTGTTTGGGCCTGCAGGCTGTGGCATCCAACAGCTAGGTCATATAATGACCTATTCCAGCACTGTGGGTCCAGCCTGGGCTGTGGGAGTGAAATTGCAGAATTAGAAAATGTTCCGATATCTTTTACATTCCATAATAATGTGGTAAAGGAATTAGATTACTGTTAACAGCTGAAATCTCTAAGGCTATACCACCAGGAGCACAGACAGGAGAGATATGTCATTATCTGTGCCTGGAAAATCCTAGATGGTATGGGTCCCAGCTTATGTTTGAAAATAACATCCTACTGAAATCCAAAGGTGCGAAAAAGATAGAGCAACTTAAACATCCAGGGCCCAAGACTTTTCAATACCTTTCCATCTATCATCAGAAACAACATGGGATGCACATTATAGAAGTTCAGGAGTGCATTGGACAAGTACTTACAGAGTGTACCAAACCAGCCAGGTTGTGGCAGCTGTTTGGTCCTGTGGGCTGTGGCTTCCAACTGCTTGGTTGCCTAACAATCCATTCCAGCTGCCTGAGTCCAGCCTGGGCTGTGGGAGTGAAAACCCCTGAATATTTTTCTGGTTATTACTAGGCTGTACCCCTGGATTGCTAACGAGAGAAGTATATCATCATTTATACATGGAAAATACTAGAAGATATTGTTTCCAAGTTACTTTCAGAAATAACATTCTACTGACATGACAGGCATGGATGACCTTGTAGAATAATACCCCAGAAATCATAAAGTGTGATATGTACAAAAAGAGAGAACACCTTAAACCTATGGGGCCCCAAAATCTCCAGCATCTTGTTTGCTAACATCAGAAACAACATTTGTTTGCACAGCAGAGAAGTTTAAGCATGTGTTGGTTAAGTACCTAAAAAGTGTACCAGACCAGCTAGGCTCTTGGAATTATATGGGCTTGTGGGCTGCAGCTACCAGCAGCATGGTCCATCCTCAAGCTGAAATGTCTGAGGCTGTGTTCCCTTAAGCACAGTTAGGAGAGGATACCATCATCTATACTTAAAAACTCTAGAAGGTATAGTTCCCGGTGTACATTCATAAATAACACCCCACAGGCGTGACAGGGTCCCATGGCTTCAATACCTTGCCTGCTATCATCAAAAACAGCTCAGGATGGACTATATATAGTTTAAGAGTGCACTGGACAATTACCTACAAAGTATACCAGACCAGCCAGGCTGTGGTAGCCATGTGGACTTGCAGGCTGGGGCTTCCAGCACCTTGGTTGAGCAGTAGTGCAATCCACCAGCATGGGCCCAGCCTGGGCTTTTGGGATAGAGAACCTCAAAGACTTCATCTGGTATTCACCAACACAATCCATTAGCCTTGGCCCAGCTCAGGCTTTAGGGGTGAAGACCTAGAAAGACTTCGCCAGGTATACACAGGATGAGGGAACACCTTTAACACCCAAAGCCGAAGGCTCTCTAACACCTTGCCTGGCATTATCAGAAACTGCATGGGATGCACATTAGAAAAGTTTAAGAGCACACTGGACATGTACCTACAGAGTGTACTAGACCAGCCAAGCTATGGGGGCTATGTGAGTCTGAGGGCTGAGGCTTCCAACAACTTGGTCGACCTATGATCCAGCTCAGTAGCCTGAGCTCGCCTTGTGCTGTGGGGGTAGAAGATCCTCAAAAACTTTACCAGGTACTCCTTTCCCATACTTGTATTTATCTTTCTTAGAGCCAATGCGTACATTTTCAGTGATGTTCAGACTTACATTTTCCCTAGTAAGAGATGCCAGTCTTGCCGTACATGTAATTTTCCATTGTATATTATCCGCATACTCTGTGCAGCCCATGTATATCTTGTTTCACTGTGCTGCTCTCACACTTTTTGTCCATGGCCAAGACTGAGAGTTCCCTGACTTCCACTTTCTTCCTTCTCCTCTCTTTATGTACTAGAGTCAGTGTTTCTGTCTCCTTCTCACCCATGTCTGTTAGAAGTTTCCTGGCCTACATTACTCCCTCTCCTTCCATGTCTGGGTCAGTGTTTTTGTTTTTTTCTGCAATCATGTCATTGCAGTTTCCTAACCTCCACTTTCTCCTTCTCTTTCCATACATAAATCAGTGTCTCAGTTTTTTCAGTGCTTATGTCTTGTTTGAAGTTTCCTGGCTTCCACTGACATCAGTTTCTGCTTTGGAGTCTCCTTCTATAGTTGTGTCAGAGCCTATAAAGTCTTCACGATCACTCTCCATTCCTGAGTTTTTGTTGGAGTCAGTGGTGGGAGTGATGTTTTGTGACTTCTTCCATTTTTTGTAGAGCAAACTTTTACTTATCAATCTCAAATTCCCATTCAGTGTCTCTAAATACAATAAGATGAGTTTCTGCAGCACATAACCAAATATACTGTTTGTCCATAAACATTTCTGACATGGTTAATCATGGTATGGTTTGTTTGCACTGTTGTTATGATAGGTTTTCTTACAATTAAGCAATTCCTTGTTGACTGATGACAGGTTTTCTTACAATTAAGCAATTCCTTGTTGACTGTTTATACGTTCTCATACAGAAAGTAGTTCTCAGTCATTTTTCCTATGAGTTTATGTTCCCTTGTGTGCACCTCAACATCATTTTTTTTTTTTTTCCCTCAGTGTTGTGGGACATGTAGCAGGTAACTGTTGCCACTTTTACAGGATTTGATTATTATTTTTGATATCGCTACTGTTATTGTTGTTGTTATTATTATGATTTCTGCCATTATGACGGTAACAGTGATGTGATATGCATATAAGAATGTTCCCAATTCTTGTTTTCAATTTGTATTTCTCCTGTCTCCCTTTTGTACATAAACATTTATACTTCTTTCTTTCAGTTCCTGGTTATCCTCCTCATCTTCATTAACAAACTATATTTTTATTGTCTTCTAGTATTCAATTTGTCAGTTTTCTCTCCCACTATATATCCCCTCTCATATATTCTCTAGTGATTCAGTTGTATCCCTTTCTTTTTATTTGATTATTAGCTTCCATTTCATTCTTCTTTGTTTATTTATAGCCCAAGGCCACAATGGTTCCTCTTTCTCCCTGACTAATCCTCCATAGGGTTGAAGTTCAAGAGTACATTGGACATGTACTGGTTGTACCCCTCTAATCCGGTGCTCTGTGGTCCAGCAACTCCCATGGTCCAGCACGTTTTGAATCTGCTGCCATTAGTTTGTGGATCTGCCACCAGGGTGGTGCTGTTAGCAGTAACCAAAGAGATTACAGAGGAAAACCTAGAGGAATGAATGAACATTGATAATGATGAGCATGTTGTTTATCAACCTACTGATCAAGAAATCAGGGGGATGGTTCTGTAAGGTGAGAAAAAACAAGATCATCATGAAGAAAGTGCAGAGGAAAATGTGGAAGTGGAAGAAAGCATTTCTATAGATAAGAATATCCAGATGATGAGAGATTTAATTGCAGGACTGGCAAAGGGACTTTATAACAGAACAAGAAACTATGTGTCTTTATTTGATTCAAAGAAAACTAATTAAGGAAAAGCCAAAGTACCAGAAGCATGCTGCATTACAGCATTGGTTGAAAAATGTTGTTTATAACACTACCAAGGCTCATTCCAGCATAGAAAATCCACTTTCCTGTACCTCCTCTGCCTCTGATGTGCAAGTATCTGCTGACCATCGAGACCCTAATGACCCTGCATACCCTGAAGTTCTTGCTGATTGTAGAGACATTATTGACCCTGCATTTTCTCAAGACACTGCTGACCTTGATGTACTTCTGATGTAATCTGATTTAACAAAAAAAAAAAAAAGAGAAAAAACCTTGTTTGGAAGCATTAATGGTTGCATTATTTCCTGTTTTAAGCTTTGTTCTACTTTTGATAACATAGCAATATGTATGTGGAATGAGCTGTCAAGACTAGGGGTTGGGCATATGTTTACATAGGGGGTTCCCTTAGGGGCAATTTCTGTTTTCTGGCATTTTCTGTGATCTGGCAATGGCCAGGTCCCAAGGTTGCTGGAATAAAGAGGTAGAAATGTACCTACAGAGCAAAACAGACTAGTCAGACTAGGGGGATAATGTGGACCTGAAGGCTGAAGCTTCCAATAACATGGTCAACCAACATCCCAGTCCATCAGCCTGGGCCCAGCCTGGGCTGTTGGGGTGAAGACTCCCGAAGACTCTGTGAGGTATCCACAAAGTTCATGGAGGGGTTAGGGATTTCTTCTCTCTTGAGTTTTTCCTCTCTCTATGTTCATTGTATATTTCTTATTCCCATATGGGTTACTAAAAACAATTCATCATTTCTTATACCCATATGGGTTATCAAAAACAATTTAGTAATCCTGTTTTCCTGATTAAGCTTCAAGTTTTTGACTGCTGAGAAATACATGTTATAGATACCAGTCGCTTGATTCTGTGTGCTTTAGGCATTAATGCAGTAGAGCGTTGCTTACAGATTTTCTGCTTCTGACTAAAATAACTGGGTGCAATTTCATGAAGCTTTAGCTTAAAAGTTGCAGTATCAGTCCACACTTTTTTCTCTCACTTTTCTTTAAAAACTCAGAAGTAAGGAAATCATTTCCCAGTGGCATCACTTGGGAAAAGCTGTAGGAAAAATATTGGAAAAATATTTTTCAGTCCGATCACAGGCACTGGCACAGGCACTGACTGATATATAAATTATAGTAATCCCTCAACTTCACAGGCTAATAAGGGGAGGGGGTGGCCGTTAATGCTGAAAATCCATTAAATCGAATATAACCATTTTATTATACAATATACAATGGACAGTTCACATGCTTTTTTTTTAACTCCTCTATCACTTGATGCCATTTTGAATTGTAAGGATTACAAAATTATTTAATAAACAAAGTCACAATTTTTTGTATACAACCTGACCACACCTTAGCTTGAGGCAGACTGAGACAGAAATAGGGCAAGTATATGAATATTCTGTGACAATCTGGTGATGTGTTGGGGTGAGAGAGACACAGATTGGGTGGGAAACGGTGTACAGATTCAAACGTTTTGACTGAGTCTTGATCACAGATTGAGTACAGAAGAACAGGACTCCAGCTTAAAAATGTGTTGTTGTCGGCCTTCACCCTCTTAGGTACCTGGTGTGACCTCCCGAATGGTTGTGCTCGGCATTTGACCTTGCCACCTCTGCTGCGGTGATTTGTCTAGCGGGTGTTCTTGCAAGGCACTCAAAGCCCCTCACTCACAGGTGGTGCATGCAGATGAAAAAGGGCATCTGCTGAACTGAGATGGGATGAAAATGCTAGTAAGGGCAGTTTGAGAAAAGTAAGAAAAATGATTGAGACTGCTTACGTAGCGACAAAAGAAAATACGAATCACTGGAAGGGCTTTGTGTGCCTTGCAAGAGTGTCCGTGAGACAGATCACTGCTGCAGAGGCAGGGAGAACCAGCTTGACAGAGATGACAAGGTCAGGCACTGCAGGGGCGACCAAGTGGAACATGGCAGAGGTGGCAAGGTCAGATGCCCGGTGCAACCATTCAGGAAGTCACGCTAGGTATCTAAGGGGATGAAGGCCAACAACGACACATTTATAAGATAGAGTCCTATTCTTCTGTGCTCATTCTGTGATCAAGACTGTTGAAACGTTAAAATCTGTATAATGTTTTCCACCCAATCTATGTTTCTCTCACCCTGCCACATCAAAATGCGAGTATACCCCACGCCACCAAAAACAAGTGCGATATGAAATGTACATGGTGTGGTGTTTGATTTTTTTTTAATTATATTTATTTAATCATGTATTATACTTGTTCACTGTTTCCTGCATTAGTGAGTTAGTGCCAGGAAACAGATGAAGAAAGATCCATTCACTCACATACACTTATATATACATACGTGCACAAATATGCACAATACATACATATACATACACATGCATATGCACATATACACATGTACATATTCATACTTGCTCGCCTCCATCCATTCCTGACACCACCCCTCCCCACAGGAAATAGCATCTCCACCCCCTGCTTCAGCGAGGTAGCACCAGGAAACAGACGAAAAAGGCCGCATTCGCTCACACTTAGTCTCTAGCTGTCATGTGTAATACGCCGAATCCACAGCCTCCTATCCACATTCAGGCCCCACAGACCTTTCCATGGTTTACCCCAATGTTTCAGATGCCCTGGTTCAATCCATTGATAGCACGTCAACCTCAGTATACCACATCGTTCCATTTCACTCTATTCCGTGCACGCCTTTCACCCTTCTGCATGTTCAGGCCCCGGCCGCTCAAAATCCCTTTCACTCCATCCTTCAACCTCCAATTTGGTCTCCCGCTTCTCCTTGTTCCCTCCACCTCTGAAACATACATTTCCTCTTTTTCAACCTTTCCTCACTCATTCGTTCCATATGTCCAAACCATTTCAACACACCTTCCTCGGCTCTCTCAACCACATTCTTTTTATTACCACACACCTCTCTTACCCTTTCATTACTTACTTGATCATACTATCTCACACCTCATACTGTCCTCAAAAACTAAATTTCCAACACTTTCAATCTCGTCCGCACAACCCCTCGCAACCATATAATATTGTTGGAACTGCTATTCCTTCAAACATACCCACTTTTGCCCTCCAAGATAACGTTCTCTCATTCCACACATTCTTTAGCGCTCTTTGAACCTTCGCCCCCTTCCGCTTCAATGGTTCCATTCGTTGTCAAGTCCACTCCTAGATATCTAAAACACTTCACTTCCTCCAGTCTTTCTCCATTCAAACTTATATCTCAACTAACTTGTCCCTCAACGTTTCTGAACCTAATAGCCTTGCTTTTATTCACATTTACTCTCAACTTTCTCCTTTCACACATTTTTCCAAATTCAGTCACAAACTTCTGCAGTTTCTCACACGAATCAACCACCAATGCTGTATCATCATAAACAACAACTGACTCACTTTTCAAGCCCTCTCATCCCGTACATACTGCATAGTCGCCCCTCTTTCCAAAACCCTTGCAATTACCTCCTTCCCCACCCCATCCATTACGAATTCAACAATCATGGTGACATCACCCACACCTGCAGCAGACTGACCTTCACTCTAAAGCATTCACTCCCCTCACTTCCTACTCGAAGACAAGCCTTACACCCTTGATAAAAACTTTTCACTGCTTCTGTCATCTTTCCTCCTACACTGTATATTCTTAAGACCTTCCACAAGGCATCCCTATCAACCTTACCATACGGTTTCTCCAGATTCGTAAATGACTCATTTAAATCGATCTTTTCCCCTAAGTACGTATGACAAACATTCTTTAAAGCAAACACTTGATCCACACATCTTCTACCACTTCTGTACATGCCTTCTCCCTCTCATTCAATACCTTCCCATACAGTTTTCCAGGAATACTCAACAAACTTATACCTCTGTAATTTGAACATTCACCTTTAACTCCCTTGCCTTTGTACAATGCCACTATAAATGCATTCCGCCAATCCTCTGGCATTTCACCATGACCCATACATACACTGAATATTCTTACTAAAAAATCAACAACACAGTCACCCCCTTTCTTAATAAATTCAACTGCAATACCATTCAATCCTGCCGCCTTGCCGGATTTCATCTTCCGCAAGACTTTCAACACCTCCTCTCTCTCTAGCAAACCACTTTCCCTGACTCTCTCACTTCGCACACCACCCCGACCAATACACCCTACATCTGCCACTCAATCATCAAACGCATTCAACAATCCTTCAAAATACTCACTCCATCACTACCTGTTATCACTTCCCCACTTGCTCCCTTCACATATGTTCCCATTTGTTCTCTCGTCTTATGCACATTATTTACCTCTTTTTACTCTCCCTAAAGTTTGACGATACTCTCTCACCCCAACCCTGTTTTGCCCTCTTTTTCAACCTCTGCACCTTCTCCTTGACCTCCTATCGCTTTCTTTTATACATCTCCCAATCATTTGCACTCCTTCCCTGTAAGTACAGCCCAAACGCCCCTCTTTTCGCTATTACTAGCAACTTTACTTCTTCATCCCAACACTCACTACCCCTTCTAATCTGACAATCTCCTACCTTTCTCATGCCACATGCATCTCCTGCATATGGCATCATTACTTCCCTAAATACATCCCATTCCTCGCCCACTCCCCTCACTTCATTTGCTCTTACCTTTTGCCATTCTATATTAAATCTCTCTCTTGATAGTTCTTCACACAAATATCTTTTACAAGCTTACTTACTCTCACAATTCTCTTTTCACAGACAATGCTTCCTCTTTTCCGAAAACCCCTACAAATCTTCATCTTCGCCCCCACAAGATGGCGATGAGACATCCAACCTGCTGCCTCTTTCAGCACATTTATAAAACAGTCTTTCTTTTACATGCCTATCAGTTGATATGTAATCCAATAAATCCCGCTGACCATCATACATATACTTGTGTATATATCTCTTTTTAAACCAGGTATTTCCAATCAACAAATCTTTTTTCAGCACACAACTCCACAATCTACTCACCATTTCCATTCATTGCACTGAACATTCCATGTGCATCAATTATACCCTCAAATGCCACATTGCTTACCTTCGCATCCAAATTCCCCATCACTAATACCCGGTCTCGTGCATCAAAACTGTTGACACACTCACTCAGCTACTCCCAAATCACTTGCTTCTCGTGATCATTCTTCTCATGGCCAGTTGCGTAAGCAACAATAATCACCCATCTCTCGTCATCTACTTTCAGTTTTACCCACAACAATCTGGAATTTACTTCCGTACACTCTATCACGCACTCCAACAACTCACCCCTGACTTTACTCCCAAGACATTTCCAAAAAATTTCTTACCCTTTACCCTTACGCTTCGTTTCACTCAGGGCCAAAACATCCAAGATTCTTTCCTCAAACATACTACCTATCTCTCCTCTTTTCTCCTTTTGGTTACAGCCACACACATTCAGACACCCCAATCTGAGCCTTCGAGGAGGATGAGCACTCCCCGCTTGACTCCTGTTTCCTCTTCTGGAAATTGAAATACAAGAAGGGGAGTGTTCCAGCTCCTCTCTCCGTCCCCATTTAGGCGCCTTCTATATATATATATA
>JAYMFT010062468.1:0-14861 GCA_038088735.1 Panulirus argus | reverse complement strand
GAGAGAGAGAGAGAGAGAGAGAGAGAGAGAGAGAGAGAGAGAGAGTTACATATTGTTACACTGATACACACACCACACAGACCCAAGACCTTTATCGTTCGTTGTGTTGTAAACTCTCGTACTGGACAGTGTCAATATCCAAGCTTGACTAGGGCGTCTAAGGAGAAAGAAAGACTACACAGATGCACAGACCACACGGACTGGCCTTATCACTGCTGAAAAAGATGCTTAAAAGCAGAAGAAAAGATAGGAAAACAAGGGCTCTCTCCCTACCCTCTACTCCCTCCGGCAAAACGAGGGACGGGAAACAGGTAGAAAGAAACAGCTTGCAAAACTAAAATGTCTGAAGGAAATTTTTTGGGAAAGTCAGAAGGTACAATGAACATGAATATGCCATCACCAAAAATATGCATCCCTTCACTTTTGTTGTAAAGAAAATAAAGATATGCTTTGAGTTCCAGCCTCGCAACTTACCATGTCTATAGTATGCTTGATATGAAACGATGATACAATGATTCCCTCTTGTTCCCTTAAACCAGACGACAAGGATTAATCGATGTTGACAATTTACAGCAGCATGGCAGAGGCGAGATCAGTGGTTCAGAAGGTGGTATAATATACCACTAAGTTATGGTGACTGGTTAAAAGAATTATCAATACCGGAGAGTGACAGGTGATGATCAAGTCTACTTGAGAACATATTAAGAGTGTTGCTCTGAACAATATATTCTGGGAGCTTATTTAAGGCGTCAGTAATGACGTTGGTTAGGAAATATTTCGTGCAATCAACTCTGTGACCTTTGAGTTTTAGTCCATCTTCTTTTGTCAGTAGTACTGACGCGACCGTAAAGAAATTATCAATATCAACGTCTTTTAATTTTCTAAGTATTCTAAAGCATTCCAATATCTTGCCTCAGAGCCGCCTGTTGTTTAGAGAGAGCAAATTTAGTTCCCTCAGACTGTCCTTGTATGGTTTGTTATACATGGGTGAAACTTATTTGGTTGATCTTCGCTGCACTGATCCGAAATTAAGAATATCCTTTCTCAGGCGGTGGGCCTAAAACTGCACTGCATGTTCAAGGTGTGGTCTAACTAGACTTGGGTATGATGGCAATATCACATCCTTGTTTCTGTATGTAAAGGTTCTGTTAATAAATCCTAACATCCTATTTGCTTTTCTGGTAGCTTCATTGCAGTACTTGGATAATTTTAAGTTTCTGAAGACAGTGACCTTTAGATTCCTCACACAAAGGGTATTCTTTATCTTGTGGCATATCAGTTCATAATCGAATTTCATGTTGAGATTTCCTACTTGCAGCAACCAATATCTATTGACGTTAAATGGCATTTGACATTTTCTAGAACATTCAGCCATTTTATCTGGATCCTCTTGTAACCTTAGACTATCTTCTTCAGTTAATTTAACACTGTTGATCATTGTGTCAGCTTACAGAAAAATAAAAGACACAAAGGTATTTAGCCCTACATCAATATCAATAACACAAATGATGAAAAAGTAAAAGCTCCAAGACGGACCCCTGGGGAACTCCGCTAGTAATGGGTGACTCCGATGATGATTCACTATTCATTACGAATTTTATTTCGTATCACGAAACCAGGCTTCTATTCAGTTTCCTATGCACACAATAATCCCCAATGCCCTGACTTTATGCATAAGTTTAATGTAGTGGGTTTTGTCGAATGCTTTTCGTAAGTCCGGGAATACAATATCTATTGCTTTAGTCTTGTCTTGGATATTGAATGATTTATTCATGATCTGTTCCTTCCATAACCATGCTGTATGTCATTGATCAGACAGTGTTGTTTAATGTAAGCTGTAATTACATCTCTAATTATCGACTCCGGATGTTTACATACAGTTGATGTGAGGCTAATAGGTAGATAATTGCCTGGCATTTTACGTCTTCCCTCTTTGAAAACAGAAGTAACGTCTGACAGTCTCCAATCCTGCGGTACTGTTCCATTCTGGTGAGATTTATCGAAAATGTAGGATAAAGGTTTGAGAATTTCATGTTTGATGAATTTTATTACTCCCGCATAGAAACGATAGGGACCTGGAATTTTATTAGTTTTCAATATATCTATTGTGTTTGTACTTTTTTAACTTTGACGGTAAATTTTGGTATCGTGTATGTGCTGTGTATCACTGACTAAAAATTCATGCTGTTGCTTTCTAGCGTAAAAAAAAGAACTGAAAGAATAGAATTTACTGGGTTGTTGCTATACTTATATCATCCATAATGAATTCTCCTTCTTCGTTTACTAAAGGTTCTCTTCTACTTTAAGTTTCTCGTTATTCATATACCTTTAAAATCTTTTAGGATTTCTAGCGCTATCTGTTGCAATTCTCATTTTATACTCCCTCTAGGTCTGCTTAATGCTGTTCATCTCTTTCCAAACTGCGTTTGATTGCGTTGCAGGATGTATGTTATTCATTGATTTCTTAAGCTTGTAAATTTCATATTTGTGCCTTAGAGTTCTTGCGATCCTGAGAAGCACGATTCGGCCTGTTGTTGATTTTGTTGTGTCTGTCGCGCATAGGAACGAGTGTGTCTTGCTAGCGCATAGAATGACGCTTAAAACATGTCCATAATTTCTCTGGGCATCAACTGACAAGAGTGAGACTCTTTAATGCGTAGCGCAACCCATTAAAATCTGCCCTTTAAAGTTAGAGACAATAATCCTGGGTTTAGAGGAGTCGCTTTTGAGATTCACATCGACCCTAGACATGTTACGATGATATGTACCTGGATGTTCGCCACCACGGGCATTAGCTGCCAAGAACTGGGATATAAGAACTAGGTCAATTATACTGGCCTTCCTTGTCAGCTTTGATTGATTGATTGAGAGAGAGAGAGAGAGAGAGAGAGAGAGAGAGAGAGAGAGAGAGAGAGAGAGACGACATGCATAAATGGTCCGTTTGTCTAGAAATAACACTCACTCCAATGCAATGATACTGATTTCGTTGCAGGATCAGGGGCATGATAGTCTCAAAATTCACGCATAATACAAGGAAAAAAGATAATAGAACTAACTACGTCATGGTTTATGAGGTGAAGGAGAAGCTTGAGAAGAATTACTTTGACGTCCTGAGAGATCATACAATTTAGTGAACCAGAATGATATATGTAAGTGTGTGGAGATGTAGATCATTGTCAGGGAAGGTGCAGCAAGAGGAAGCCAGGAAGATGGAACGCCTAAGTAATACTTCACATCCAACACTTACAGAGACGAGGAGGAGGAGGAGGAGGAGGAGACACTTATGATGCAAGTACAGAGGTGGACGCAGCTGAAAAATATTTAAGGTGTTATAAGTAAACAAGTACGTCAATGGAAGAACAAATGACGCTCAATATAAGATACGTTAGATGACGTTACGAGCGTTGGGACATTGGAAGTCATACGAAATATAGGAGGTGGGATGAATGAAATCATAAACAACTGAAATTTAAGATATTTGGTGGAATGAGTTGTTTAGAGCCATCCTAAAAAAAGAATGATTATGGATAGAATATACACCCACGCCCAATGTATTGCGGAATTTGTAAATATATCAAAATGTTACAGTTGTAGAAAGGCAAACAGAACGAGACAGCAGTGACACCTGGAACTCAAACTGGTTAAGTATCATAGGTGACTCCAAGTGGTTTCTTCGCTTGTGTTAAGGTCTGGTTGCAAGGGAATTTAGCTGGAAAAATAATAGATCAGTTCCGTCGTGTAAAGCGTAAAGCAGTAGTGACGAGGTACATGACCTGCACCAGAACTAATGCACTGAGCGCCTCAGAGGAAGTACATTTGCTCGACCATATTGACGGTCGACGAAATTAAACGTTGAGAAGGGGTTGGTGACTGTGTGGACCAGACTGCTGTGTCCACGCGGTTCAGCTGTATGGATCAGATTGTTGTGTTGATGTGGGTCGGTTGTGTGCACCAGACTGTTGTGTTGATGTAGGTCAGCTGTGTGGACGCGATTTGTTGTGTTGACGTGGGTCGGCTGTGTGCACCAGACTGTTGTGTTGATGTAGGTCAGCTATGTGGACCAGACTGTTGTTTTGACGTGGGCCGGCTGTGTGAACCAGACTGTTGTGTTGACGTGGGTCGGCTGTGTGGACCAGACTGTTGTGTTGACGTGGGTCGGTTGTGTGGACCAGAATGTTTTGTTGACGTGGTTCGGCTGTGTGGACCAGACTGTTGGGTTGACATGGGTCGGTTGTGTGGACCAAACTGTTACGTTGACGTGGGTCAGCTGTGTGCGCCAGACTGTTGTGTTAACGTGGGTCGGCTGTGTGGACCAGACTGTTGTGTTGACGTAGGTTGGCTGTGTGGACCAGACTGTTATGTTGACGTAGGTTGGCTGTGTGGACCAGACTGTTGTGTCCACGCGGGTCAGCCGTGTGGACCAGACTGTTGTGTTAACGTTGGTCGGCTGCGTGAACCAGACTGTTGTGCTGATGCAGGTCAGTTGTGTGGACCAGACTGTTGTGTTGATGCAGGTCAGGTGTGTGGACCAGACTGTTTTGTTGACGTGGGTTGGCTGTGTGGACCAGACTGTTGTGTTGACATGGGTCGGCTGTGTGCACCAGACTGCTGTGTTGACGTGGATCGGCTGTGTGGACCAGACTGTTGTGTTGACGTAGGTTGGCTGTGTGGACCAGACTGTTGTGTTGACGTGGGCAGATTTTGTGGACCAGACTGTTGTGTTAACGTGGGTCGGCTGTGTGTGCCAGACTGTTGTCTTGACGTGTTTTGGCTGTGTGGACCAGACTGTTGTGTTGACGTGGATCGGCTATGTGAACCAGACTGTAGTGTTCATGTGGGTCAGCTGTGTGGACTAGACTCTTGTTTTGACATTGGTCGGCTGTGAGCACTAGGCTGAGGTGTTGTCATAGGTCAGCTTTGTTGACGTCGGTTGTTTATGGGGATCAAACTGTAGAATATGGCTGGATAGGCAGATGAGGAATTTGACAGAGTTTGAATACATGTAAAATGCCCTTAGGAAACGTTGGACGACTGGAAGCTGGCTTACCAAAAAGGCTGTGAAAACCGAACTTGTTGTCGTGGTGTTTTCAAGAGAACAGTGAAATGAAAGATGCATCGTGTGTGCCGAGGAAAATTGCAGGAAGTGGTACACAACACAACAACAATACTGGAGCATGTGCCTGTAAAACAATAATGGCCATAACAGTACAAGCACTTTGGAGGAATTTTCTCCTGGAAAAGGAGTGTGGACATCGTTACGACTTAAAATGAGAGACAGTACTGATGGTGCGGATATGTACTGAGGATGGATTTGTAAGGAATAAATAAAAAATAGACGGTATACGAATGTGTCATTTTAGTACGAAGAGGAGCAGAAAAATGATGGAAGTAATCTTAAGAAAAAAAAAAAAAACAGAATGAGGAAGATCATTAAATGGAGTTTGTATTGTTAAATATCACTTTAGAGATATACTGAGGTAGAATGATGAAGAGAAGGTTTTACAACAGCTATGTTCATTTATTAGCAGGACATTAAGGACAATATGTCGGTATGGAGATTAAGGGACGTGGGTGGATACAAATATGAAAAGAGGAATTCTGGAAGCTAGAGGTAAAGATATGGAATTTCATGGAAGAGGTTATGGCAGGGAAGATGGATAAGGCCGGACATATACTGGATTACTGAAGTCGGTGACTGCGGGAGGAAAGGATAGGAAGTGTCCAGTAAAGATATCAAGGATCATTAGCTTGAAGGAACTGAAAGAAGGATAATTTGTTGAAATGCAGCTTAAAGCTGAAGGGAATATTGAACATGGAAGGCTAGACATGTCCTGACACTAACTCGGCTGAGTACCGTGGACCAGACGGGAATATATACCTGCATGATGCTGGAAGTGATCTCACTCCTGGAGTAACAACCTAAGGTTAAGCTTAACTGTATGATCCTGTGTAAGAACTATCATCTTTCAGTGACCCATGACCCTGAGGAGCCTGATGTGTCCCGCATGTAAACGTTGGATGATGGTGCACCCAGCCGCCCAGAGAGAGAGAGAGAGTTGCTCAACATATCATAAACCAGTTCCATGGAGCAGAACTTTCTCCCAAGCCTCCTCAACCAAGCTAGTGTCAGCGCTGGGATCAAGGGAATGTTATAAACTGGCTCTGCTCGCTAAGAAAAATGTTACATCGTTTGGAAGATGGAGTCTGAAGGTCGTCCAAGGATTCACTTGAAACAGACGATCTTATCACGAAATGGAAGTTCTGAGTCTTTATATTCATAAGGATGATAGTGGCGCTAATTACAATAAAGTGAAAGTGGAACTAATGTTAGTAGTGATGATGATTATGATTATGAGGAATGATGATACTGACGACCACACTCACCCCAACCCCTCTCCCCCTGCTCTTGAGGCTTGTACCGTGGGAAGAGGTAGTTCCAGACTCATGGGTCCCCAATGTGTGTGTGTGTGTGTGTGTGTGTGTGTGTGTGTGTGTGTACGGACATAGGAGTAAAAACACGGTACACATATACAAGGGTAAGAGATGGGGGCAACACGAGTGTAACGACCTAATAGTAACCACATTCACACACACAACTCACCAACACTGGCATCCCTCCCAAGACACTCCAAAGCCTCGGAATTTACACTTGCAGTGAACTTGTGAAAAAAAAAATGATTAATTCCCCAAGAGATCTACAGTAAGTGGTGAGGACACGATCATGCCTTCTAGGGTAGCAAGATCTCCAGGGAGGATGACCAGTTGAACATTGATACATTTGACTCAACTGGGTTCTTGAAACGTTCAACCCAACTGGATCCTTGAACCGTTATACTAGGCTGAAGCCTTAAAAAGTTTGAATGATCTGGATCCCTGGGACTTTTGACCAAGCTGGATTCTTGGAACGTTTCACCGGTCTGGATCCTTGCAACATTTGACCGAGCTGGATCCTTGAAGCGTTTGACCGATCTGGATCCTTAAAACGCTTGACCGATCTGAAACCTTGAAACGTCCAAAGACATTGCAGCCGAACTCGATCCCTCTCACTAGTGCTTCACAATCATGATGAGGAATCAAGATTAAACAAAATAAAATAGATATTCTCATTCGCGCCACTAGAGGCCAGTTAAGGTGATTAGACCATCTTCCTTACAAGTTGAGTAGAAATATTATTATTTAGAACGAGGATGAAAATGAATCTTAACAAAAGTAAGATGCTAGTTTGTGAGCGCGAACAGACTGCAGACTGTAAGATCAGTCGGCACAGTGTATAACTGTAAGTTATGGATGAGCTTAGTTGATCTGGGGGTAAAGTTTAGTAAAGTTGGTTGTGGGAAAGATGAATGTAATTGTCATGCAAGGGGGGAGAATTAGGGCTGCATTGAATGAGCTGGAGATAAAAAAGAATCATTAAGTGTAGTGTGAGAAAGAGACAAGCATGAAGTAACATTTGTTGTAACGCTGGTGAATAGAATGAGAATTGTAGGTATGGATAATTTATGGCTGATACTTGAAGTAGGATGATAGATTGATAAAAGATTGAAAATTTGAAAAAGCTTTGAACGTGAAGATGGCGACAGAATCGTTCACGAATGAGTCTTTTGCGATGTTGTTGTCATTTTAGAACAGGGATCTCCAAAAGTACGGCCCACGAGCCAGATTCGGCCTACTAAAGATTTTCATACGGCTGGCAGACGTGGAAAGGCAACATGAGTGAAGTCACTGGTTATCACAAATTGATTATCGACGATGGTTCCAAATAGCGCGATTGGAGATAAGGCAATTGTGCACCTTATACGAGTGAATTTAAACAATGTTCTTTTTTTGTTGAAATTTTTGAGTTTATATCTTTTATGAAATATTCATGATATAAGATCAAACTTTTTAGGCAATTATCTCTAAGGCAATCGTATGAGATTCATTTTTCCCAGCCGAGATGTACATATGTCTTGTACTGCATATTTACCGATCCTGTCAACTAAGAGATTCCAACACTTGGCAAGAGCGTAAATATCAACAATCTTATTCAACTTTGTCTTGCATCATACTGGGTATAAAAAATACGAATAAGCCAGCAGCCAAAAAAGCATAAAACACCAGAGGTGCAATTAGCACAAAAATGATCTTTATACCAGTGAACTAAAAGTCTTAGAATGATCACCTGTTAGTCTGAAGAGCTTGGAATGCTCTCAGATTTCTTTTCGTTCTCATTCCATATTATGTAAGTCTAAGAGAGTAACGATCATGTTTGTGCTGTGCGTACAAAGGTAGTGGACGGCAGGCATCCAACGACCAGAAAGGTTGTGAATCCTCCTACTATACACACATTATTTCTGCTGTCTTGGGATCTTCCAACATCAACCTTATCTGTATCACTTCTAACTTGGCAAGTCTATCTCGTCACCTCAGAACCTATCTGTGATACTTTGGAAGAGTGTAGGGGTCATTGCTGACCAACCTTTGTGTTGACTTTCCTTAGGAGAGGTACCGCTTCCCTGGCCAGGATGTCACACGGTGTGCTGATCATATAACCTCCGCTGATGACCCTCGAATCAGGAACAAATAGTAGCGAGCCAAACAATTCTTCTCCCTAACATCCCAGTCTGCTCTCATTTCATCTCGGAATTACTACAAAGTTGTTCTTCGTAAAGTAAAGTACACCTTCATATAAAGAATGTGTTGATCTGACTTCTACTTCTACGGATTTATCTTTCAGGTCCTCAGCCAAAAGTATTTCCAATAATTTGTATAATTCATCACTGCATGGGCCTTCGAGGCAGGGTGTTAATGTTTACTCAACAGGTCTGAAAAACAGAAAATTAAAGGGGAAGATTGATACTGAGTATTCGAAAGAACCCCCACAGCAAGAAGGTGTGCCGCAGGGCAACGTGTTCAGTGTTACCTCCTTCATTGCTCATTAATAGTGTTGTAGAGACTACTCGAGGAGACATCAAATCATCCATCCTTTTTGTTGACGATTTCACTATGTATTGTGCATCATCATTTCAAAGTTGCTGTAAGATGCTTGTAAGTTGCTGTTGATAAGATTACCGACTGAACAGAAAACTAGCATTAGTTTCTCTCAGCAAGACATTTTAGCTGTATATTTCAAAAGAAGAACAAAAAAGATCAGCAATTCCACTAACATTACTGAAAAGCCTTCTCCATCCATGTGAAGATGAGGCAAAATGTTTTTTGGCGCGAGTTTTGATAGAAGACTGAAAATGCGGCCTCTCGTATCAAATACTTGACAAAATAAAGTGACAGTTCGCTAAACAGTTAGCAAGTAGTGACTCACTACACGTAAAGAGTAGGAAGGAAAACTTTTCTCTGGTTATGAGATTCATTCCATAGACTGAAACTGAACTATATTCTGCATATGTATTCATTGACTACTAATGACATTCAGCAGATGACTGATACCATCCGTAATTGAATATGCACAGAGGCATTCAGATCCTCTAAGGCTGAAATTTTAATGCGAATTCTGGTGAGCTCCTTACGAAAATGTGATACGAAGAACTTGGCTTTAGTTTAAACGTGCACATACGTTCTTTGGTGCTGAGGAGAATGAGGTATTTGAACAATATCCAAAGTTCTCTAAACCTCCTAAAGTAAGAATAAGATATGCTGCAGATACTATGAATATACCCAGATGATGTTCCTGTGAATTCACAGATACTGAAAGACACAGATGACAATACACATCATCTAATCATATTCAATTGACCTGTCGATGAAGCATCAAATTATATTATTGAGAGATGGAAACTCAGATATCAGCCCATGCATATCTGCTCCCCACAACCCACCCAAAAAAGAAATGATTAAGACCTATCGAAATCTCAGTTGAATGAACAGAACCCGTTGCTCTGCAGCAAGTAACAGTTGTATATGAAGATTCCTTCGTACTTTGGGTCAAATACAGTATGTGTTGTGAACATAAATTCATAACCGGAAAGAATTCTTTCTTTTTTTTTTTTGTGCATTCCGCAACGGATCTATCAAAAGAAAAAGGCGCCTATAGATGATAATTAGACGCCTCAACATACCCTCCACATATGCTGGCCGTCGATTACTTGCATTTATAAGCATTGGGAAATGACTTGTTATTCGGAGCATGGGTGTGTGATGGGTCCTTGTTATTAGTTAGGATGATTTGGTTACCAGTTCTTATCCCCATGGGAGAGTCTTCATTGTCTCCTGATGATGTATCATCTGCTTGATAATGTTTCTCTATCTTATGAGTTCTGGCTCTGGCTAGAGTCCTGCACCATCCCTGAGTCCAAAACTAATACAACTGTACAGGTGAAATCAGTGTTAATCAGAACAATATCTGCCGCAACTCTATGATCAGGCACTGAGTGTCCCATAGTATGTATGAGCTTTACAGTTTGTCTTATCATTTTCAGCATATTTATGTTTTCTTATTGTTACTAATCTTAAAGTTTCCCTTCGGATGGTGGCTCGTGGGTAAGGAATGGTGGTTCTGGTACGTAGTCACATTGCACAAGGGCTATTTGCACCCTCCATCCACCAGTGGGACCCACTTATAGTAGGAGGCTCTCAGTCTTAATTCGAAATTCTTGTCTCATTTATTCATGATGGAGGACGTCCACTTGCTTGTCGGTGATAATGGAAAATCGCTGTGCCTTTGAAATGCCTTCCAGAGGGAGCAGTGGGACTGGAGACGACCCCGCCGAATGGTCTCACATTTCATCTTTACTTCATCCACTGGGACTGCAGAATGCGACAGATGGCGCTGTAATTCTATTACTGATACTTATAGCCTCCCTTGTCATCGCTCGGCTCCAGTAGACAATGCTGCCGTATCATGTCCGGCATCTGAATCATACACTCGAATTCCTTTCTTTTTTTTTCAACCCTGTCCTGCCTTACTTCCACCTCTGGTTTCATCCTCATTCTTTCCTAAACTCCACAGATTTTTGTAACTCCGATGTTTCCAAAATGAGGTTAGATTAAAAGAAAAGAACATTTATTGATTGTCATTGCATAGAGTACGTGGGAATTACAGATAACAGAGGTGACCCGTTGGCTCATGTCTTGGTTATCTGTTTTGGTTAAATTCAAATCTATCTATTTCTGTACTAAGCGGATGAGGTAAGGATAGAACTGTAAGAAGGATCTCTCACCACCCTACGGCAACAACAGCCGATTGCAAAGAGAAAAAGGAAATGGAAGCAAGACCATTCGTTGGTGAAGCAAGCCTATGTAGAATTTAACAAGATGGAACGAATGGTAAAATCCTACTATAAAATCTTAATCCTCATTCCTAGCCCTGCGGTCCTTAAATATATTCTGAAGGTCTGGAACGAACAAAAAGTTTATGGGTATATTCGTATTTCTTATCCCCTGTGTTCAGTCAATAGCTGCACTGTCGAAAAATTTGCCTAACTGATCACTAAAGGTATTTAAAGTCTTGATTGTTACATCGTTTGATGGTAATTTATTCCAATGATCAACGCATCTATATGCAAATAAAATTTCCCAACGTCAGGATTATATCTTTAAGCGTTGTCTTATTCCATTTGTCCTGGTAACTCTATTTTTTTTTGTATTTCATAAAAATATTCGTGATTCAAGTTGCCAGTATCATTCAAACTTTTGAAAATTATATTAAGTCAGTCCTAATTCTATGCTACATAAGAAAGAGATCTAATCTTCATAGCCTTTCTTCATATACCAAGTTTCTAACAGATGGTCCAGTTTCGTCGCCCGTCGTTTAATTTTTCCAGTTCTTTTCTTATCTATCTTGTAGGCTGGGGTCCAGAAATGGTCTGCGCACTCAAAAAATCTGAATAACTACAAACAGCCCCGACGTCTTGGTGAGAAATATGTTAACATTGAACCACAGGGGGGAGACTGTATAAATCTTTCGTGTCCTTAGACATGTATAGTACCTTGCAGTAATGTTCTTGTTACCAGGCTCACTTACGTACCTCTGAGCTTCCTTCTTTACTTTAAGAACCTAAGAAAATCATAGCACGCCAGAAGGAAGGAGAGGTTACAGTAATGACAGTCTGGCGGCGACATAAATTAGGTTCAGGGGGAGATTATCACGGCCGCCATCTTTATGAAGACGCCAATATCTTGATTATACTGCGCCAGGGGAGCAGCTCCTCCTGACTACATAATCATTTCCTTATATAAGAATAAAATATTCCCTCATCATTCTTGACAGTAATCTTATTATGGATCTTGAGAATTTTTTTTAATAAAAGTCACACCGCTTCTTCAGTGGCAGTGCTGGATACTTGTATATTTACTGTACGGTGGGGTTGGCGCGCACCTGATGAACATTTCCTAAGACCTTTAGGGATGAGTTTCTCTGAGATAGTTAGTGTCTGAAGGTGGTTCTGGGCAGGACACTGTCAGAGTGTCGATTAAGATGTGGATATTACGTGGCATCTGTACTGAGATCTGTAAGGAATCTCTCTCTCTCTCTCTCTCTCTCTCTCTCTCTCTCTCTCTCTCTCTCGTAGTATGTGTGTGTGTGTGTGTGTGTGTGTGTGTGTGTGTGTGTGTGTAAAAACCTGCACGAGGTTAAACTGATTTTACACTACAGAGTATTTGCCCCATATGAGAAATGTCAAACGTGTGGATACGTTTCCCAGGATGGCCTTTCAACCCACTGAAGGAAATGAGAATGACCAAACTACCATCAGCTCCAGGCGAGGGTTACCACTGGAGATAATTAACAACGGGAGGAGCGACGCTGCTTTAGTGGTTCTGGTGGCCATCCAGTACTGGAGAAACATTTCTCTCTCTCTCGACGTTGCTATAGGATCGTCCCCGGGGCAGCTAGAGCCAGGCCACCTCCACCTTCACGACCAATTACCACAGCAACAGCGTCGGGCAGGCCAATATCGTCTGTAAACATTGAGGTCTCACCATTAAGGACTGAACCGTTCTGAAGCTTAAATTGGCACAGGCTGAGACTGTGGAATGAACCAACGACCCGTTCTTAATGTGTAATGGGCAGGGAGGTTGAAGCTGGTGAGGAAATGATGGGCGGTTGAGGAGATGAGATGGGCAGGGAGAGTGGAGCTGGAAAGGACGAGATGGGTGTTGCAGGAGATGAGATGGGAAGGGAGGATTTAGCTGGGAGAGGACGAGATGGGTACAAAGCTTCAATCATGGGAGAGGACGAGATGGGTACAAAGCTTCAATCATGTGTTGGCAGGTGCGGGAGTCATGCTGGTTTCAACACCACGCACATATCTCCAAGGTGGGGCCGTACCACGACGCATGACCCGGAGCCCACCACCTGTATCAGGATTGGGTAAAGAGTCCAGCATCCTCTGGAACTCGCTGGCTGGATAGAATTCACTAACAAAGTGACACTTCTCGGGATGAAGGTCCGGAGCGCTCCAAACCACAACCAGCCTGTTGATGGGAACCCGTTATGTTTAAATCTCCTGATGGAGTGTACCCCTGGCAACTGCTGTTTGACCCATTCAGGGTCTTGCTCGACGGGATGTCGTGTGACAAGGTATATCAGGTATTTCTTGATCCGCTGATCAGTGTAATTATATTACAAAGGTAGGGAAAGGAATTCTCCATAGGAGACGCCTGTAATGTTATCCTGTCGGGCCAATGAGTTGTTAACAAACCTGGCCAAGGAGGATACCTTCATATGTCCCAGGACAGGGTCGAGATGATGTGCCTTGGTGACAGGGCTAAGCCAGCGAATCTTGGTGTCAACTATCAGATCGCCAAGGAATGTAAACTTCTCGTATTCCTCTCGAGGAGCGAATGCAGGACCAGTGATTGGAGATTTTGGGCGAAGGGCACCAAGTGAGACTGATAGTGAATCCTAGCATCGCTGTTCCCCAGGGAGTGGCTATTCCAGTGTCGTAGAGGGTACCGGATCTGGAAGTGAAGGATACCCTGGGAGAGTAACACTGTTTCCTGAAGCCAAAGTAGGATCTTGTTGCTGGCACTGGCGCTCTTGTTACTGGCATCACAGTAACCACTGACGGTGGTAGCACTGGCACCCCTGGCAAGAGTTGCGCTGGCATCCTTTTCACTGATAGCACTGGCACTGAAACCCCAGACACTGTTATTACTCTCACCACTGACAGAGTGGTAAAATTGGCATTGACACTTCTGACACTGGTAGCACTGGCATCTCTGATACTGATATCAGTAGATACTGATATTAGTAGCACTGACTATAGCACTGATATCACTATCACTAGTATTTCTGGTACTGGTACCGCTGGTATCACAGGCAACAGTGATACTGGCATCAGCGACACTGATACCCCAACCTTTGTGCAATCATGTTTGTATCGAGGACAGAGTTCGGCAACCCTCACACAGCAGGCCCACTAGTGACGTTCGAATGACGTCAGCCAACCAGGGATCCCCCTTAGTTACCCTGAGGACATAACCATCTTTCGGCCAGTAGTGGTGGCCGCCTAAAGCTCGATTTTCAATTAAAAAGAAAAAAAGGCTGAATCCAAAAACACCACAACCCAGTAATAGTTCCCAGTTACTCCATGGGTAATCATCCCCCATCTCTACTCCTCCACTTAATTCCCTGACGAGCAAATACACGTAGAAAACAGTTGGAGACAGCTGTGTTGATGCTTGGATTCCTGTTTTTTATTTCTCTAATGATAACGATAATGCTACTAGAACAACGACAACTGCTGCTACTACTACTAATAATAATAAAAATAATAATTATAGTAATAATAATAATAAAAACAATGATAATTATAATCATAATAATAGTGATAATAATAATAATAATGATAATAATAATAATAATAATAATAATAATAACAATAATAATAATAATAATAATAATAACAATAATAATAATAATAATA
>JAYMFT010062457.1:0-14862 GCA_038088735.1 Panulirus argus | reverse complement strand
GGTCCTCACTTGCCCGTGCCGTCTCAGCTAACATTAGAAAAAAAAAAATTATACATATGTGTGTATATATATATATATATATATATATATCATACCTAAGGATAAGGGAAAAGAATACTGCCACGTGTTCTCAAAAAGCTGTCGCTATACATACATTAACATAAGATAAATTTTCGAACAATCATCACACATAAACGGAATTTTCGGTAGAATTTATACTGATTATATACATAATGCCAGTGACACCTCTAAGGGTATGAATAAATGTAATTACTCCAAGTGTTTACGTATATATACATTGTAGAACAGGGGCTTCAGTGAGTCATGGGGTGAAAGAGAGGGACAAAGATGGGTATATTTGAAGATATAGCAGTTCCGGTTTGTGTTGCATAGATGTGAAACTTGAACCTTGAATGCAAAAGAAAGTAAGAGAGTGGACGTGACGGAAACGAAACGCCTGAGGATGATATGCTGAGGGAGACGCGTTGATCACGGTCGAAATGCCAGCGCAAGAGGAAAAAGTGGTAGATAGCTGACTTAAGTGTGATGCAATGGTTTGGCTATGTGAAGAGGATGAGCGAAGAAAAGACTGACAAAAAAAAAAAAAATTAACCACATGTCAAAAGTGAAGGAAGCAAAGGAGGAGGAAGACAGAGAAAAGAAGTGGAAGGATGGAGTGAAGGAAGCTGTGGGGTATAGGGGCATGACAATTCAAGAGGGTGAGAGGCATGCATGGGATGGAATGATTTCGATCGATGTAGTACATCGGGGGCGACGTTCTGAACCACGGCTTATGAAATGGTTACTGGGCTTGGCTGTGGATGTGAGCCCTGGTTCCATTGCGGTACGCATGACAGCTAGAAAGTGACTGTGTGCAAATGAGGCAACTTGATCGTTCGTTTGTTCCTGATGCTGTCTCGCTAAGGCGGGAAAAGCAAGGAGGGAATAAAAAAGCATCATATGTATATAACATTGTAAGGGATAACATATTTATTAAAAAGAATATCAAATAATGCAATCACGATCTAACAGCAACCCGGAGAAAGCATTTAAAGAAAACAAATTGCTGTGTGGTTGTGACTAGAAAAAGTGTGCTAAGGTCACACCAGCAGATGTAAGTGTACTAAGTTTGTACTAACAGGAGTGTACTATGGTTGTACCAGGAGAAGAAAGTATACTATGGTTGTACCAGAAGAAAGTATAATATGGTTGTACCACGAAAAGAAAGTATACTATGGTTGTACCAGCAGAAGAAAATGTGCTGTGGTTGTACCAGGAGAAGAAGAAGGAGAATATGAAAGTCTGTGAAAATATTTCTTTTGATATTTTCGAAAGTATGACACAGAGATTCATAATTTTTCTACAAGTATCATATAATGAAAAAGTATAAGCACTTTAAATGTGACCTTTTTCGCTGTGATAATCACCAAAAGGGAAAAAATTAGCCGGATAAAACCCGTCACTCGTAAAATTACAAGAGGGAGGATCCTGTCAAACACCCCATAGCTCAAGGGGCGAGAATCCCTGTGACAGACCGCACGATAATCCTCCTTAAGGTATCGCTTTCTCCCACGCCGGTTTTGTCAGGACCTGGCCTCGCCTTGGGTTAACCGCGTCACTGATCCCGTCCTGGAGGCCGTTTGTAATTAAAAAGTCATTAATTACAGATCGTCAACAGATTAATTAAAGAATTTAATCCTCGAGTTTCTTGCAGGGCTGCGGCGACAAAGGACAGAACATACGGACATTATATTTTATACATTTTCCACGGAGAATCTCCCTTTGATGTGCCAATTTGGGTCTTGTTTTGAAAAAGTGTAATAACATACGTTTGAGTCAACGTCTCGTGGAGAGTAACAGGCTTACGCGTATACGTGTATAGTCATTTTGTAAAGAAATTAACATATTTGATGCGTGTGTGTGTCTCCGAATCGCACGTATGTGGATAAACACACACACACACACACACACACACACACACACACGCACACATAAACACACATACACACGCACACTCATACACGCAGGCCCCCGTGGTGTAGAAGTCAGAGTTACTGACCGTGAGGCACTCAGCTGCCCGCCCGGGGTCGGGCCCGGCCCGCATGGGTTCGAATCCAGGAAACGGCACTTAGTCAACATCCAACTCTGATGTTCATTCTCCTATCAGAGCTCGTTGATAAATGGGTATCTGGCTTAGGCTGTGTGTGTGTGTGTGTGTGTGCAAATAAACAAACGGGAGTAAATGCACTGGGACATATTTACAACGTTAAGAGACGGTGCAACACGAGTGTAAAACTCTCTCCTCATAAAACACACACACACACACACACACACACACACACACACACACACAAACACACGTAATTCCACGGACAGGAACCTGGGTATTGTGGGGAGAAACTGTGAAACTTAAAATGAAGGAATATGAAAGTGTGTACCTCTAAACCCATGTACAGAGGGATGGCGAGGAACGAGGAAGGTATGGTTCATCAAATGACGTCAAAATGCAAAAGGAACTTTGACGTGTGCTGTGAAGAAGATACAGATGGTACTCCAGTCAGCCATTATGTCTAATGTACACGAGAACAAGAGAAAAGTATAGCAGGATAAGAAAGGACCACAGATTTTTTTTTTTTTTTTGTAAAGAATATTGTGATCAAGTCCCGAACGATTCTATAAACTCATCAAGAGTAATTTTTCTGTTAAAAAAACAACTAATCAGGGTTAAGGATTCAGAGGTAAAAAGTTGTGAAAGATGATGTAATGATATGTGAAAAGCTATATGTAAAGTTCAGTATTAAACGTTTTCACAGCGGAGGAAACTATAAATCCATCAGAAATGAGACTGAATGGAGAGACGGTTTTGGAAAACATTGAGATATCTAGAAAAGACATTAAAAGAATACTAAATGGTCTTGAACCATACATGGCTCTTGGTCCCTGATGAAATTTCATCATACGTGCTAAAGATGTGTGCAGATAAATCAGACAAACCTCTTGAAAAACCACTTTTCATGATGTCGCCGGAGAAAGGCAAAATGCTGAAGGAATGGAAAAGGGGCAAACGTCAGACCCACTTATGAGAAACGGCAGAGGGAAAAGGCACTTAACTATGGACCAGATTCCATGGCGAGTTTGGTATGTAAGATACTGGAAAAGATAATCAGAAAACAAAATGGATGGCTTCCTCGAGAGAAGAAACTACCTAAGCGAGCGACAACATGGTTTCAGGGAAAGGTCATGTGTAAAAACCCTCTTACATTACTTCGAGAGAGTGAACTCCGATTATACAAAAGGAAATGTTAAATGGATTGTTTGCATTTTGTCTACCAGAAAGCATATGACAATGTCCCACATGGAAGACTTACTTAACCGAGCAGGAAAAAGGGAGATACTTCTCCAATGGGCTTTTTTTTTCACCTTAGTGTAAGGGTACAAGCGACGCAGATTAGAGGAGTCTTCCTCAAATGGGACAAGGTGACCAGAGGAGTGCCACAGGGTTCTGTTCTGGAACCACTATTCTTCTTATGTAAATGTGTTGCCTGAAGGAATGGACTCCTTCCAGAACATGTCCGCAGATGATGCAAAGGTCATGAGGGAAGTGATAAGCGTGGAGGGCTGCATCATCTCAAAAAGGATACCTCGACAGCCTCCAAAGTTGGTGTGATGCATGGCGGCTGAAGAAGTTCAACCCGAGGGAATGTAACGAGGATGGGAAAGAAGAGCTCGATGTCATCGTATCCTAGCAGGGAATAAGCTGCAGGGGACTGTGTGTGTTAGAAGAGACTGGCAATCGACATCGTCCCTGACCTGCCACCAGAGTCCCACTTCGCCAGAACAGTTAAGATTAACTAGTCCGTCAGCAAATATTATAAATGAATGCAAGTTCATGGATAAGGAAATATTCAGAAAGCTGTTTACAACATTCTATAAGCGGGAAAACTAGAATATTATTCCTCACGTCTGGTCACCGCAAATACAGAAGCAAAAAAAAACTAAAATAAAAGGCCTAAAGGAAAGTAACAAATATAGTACCAAAGTCAAAATAGCTAATTTGCAGGGAAAGGCTAGAAACCTTAAATCTGTCAACCTTGGAAGAGAGATGACGGAGGGTTGAGAACCTTTAAGTAGTCAAACCCGACTAATGACGTAGGCAGTGATCAGTTTTCGAGAGATGTAAGGAGAGAACAACTATACGACATTACATCAAATGATGCAAGAAACTTGCTTAATAAAATGAAAAACAAATCTAATAGTTCTAAAAATGATGGATGTACAGAGTAAAATGGCTTTAGATGTGGTTAATGCAAACAACATACTTAAATCTAAAAAGTTGTACTCTTGTAAAGAATGTTAAGATAGGGACACATGAGTGTAAAGTGTCCTCCCCGTACATTACGAATAAGTAATCACACACACACACACACACACACACACACACACACACAGCGAGCAGTTCTAAGAAAGATCTAGGTATAGAAAAACCAGAGGACATAACATGAAATTGCACAAGAAACATGTTGAAATATATTCAAAGAAGTAATTGCATAGTATAAAAATGGTGGATAAGTGAAACAAACTGAATGACGAAATCGTAAATGCAGACAACATTCAGGAGTTTAAAATGTTGTGTTTTGGTAGCGAATGTTCAAGATATGGGACCCCACGAGTGCAAAACTCCCTTCCGGCACAGCACAAATAGGTAATTGCAAACAGGTGATTTCTAAAGGCAGTAGGCGGCAGGGAACCAAGGACCAAGGAGGTATTACCACCTGGTATCGGAATGATTAGTGACGGCGGTGTGGTCAACCAGCACCTATAGTGGCTGTCGAGTTCCCCTCCCTATCTTTTTTTTTTTCTGCCTCACATGCACTTGGGTTGATGGCATTCATCCATATATACACATTCTCCGTCAAGCACATAACACTCGTCAACAAGTAGCTCATACGGCGCTTTATTCTTAACTCTAAATTTTCTTCCGGTGAGCGCTACGCGCTAGACTTGCCTAATAGCAGAGTGTCGGCACAGATTTTTTTCTTATGGTAGGTGAGACGGCAGTGCCCTTATCAAAGCTATCTCATTAACGTTATGTATGAATATATATATATATATATATATATATATATATATATATATATATATACCCCAGCCTAAGCCAGGTACTGATCTTATCGACCATCCCGTAGGGGATGATGAAGAGCTGGGTTGACTGTGGAGTGACTGTCGCAACCAGGATTCGAACCTATGTGCTCAACCCCGGGCCGCCAGTGAATGATTCACTCATACGGGAGTAAAAGTCTCTCCCAATGCTATACAAATAGATAACACACACACACAAAAAAAAAACAATAGTTTTCAATCTGTTATCTGAACAAACAGAGAAAAATCATTTATACAAACAAATGCTACCATCCACACAAAAGCGAACAAACCAAGGGTCACATACATTCACAAACATTGACACAAACATCCATAAACAAACACCTCAAAACGCGGACTCGACAAAAAAAACACAGAGATCATGAAGACTAGCGGTTCTGTTACAATACAGGAGGAGGTGTGGCACTTCTCTCCATAGCGCGAAGACTCCATCTCAACCCTGACACCCTATGGCTTTCCCCAGACATCTCATAACTCCTGTATGACACCCTTCATGACCTCTCCGACACACTTCATCACCTCTCTGACACCCTTTATCTTTCGTAAGCCACCCACCTCTTCATTCTGTTCCAACCTCTATCACTTCTGTGACACCCTGCACCTCCTCCACGACACCCATGTCACCTCTTCTTTGACACCCCTCTTTCCCTCTGTGAGACCCACCACCTCTTCTCTGACACTATCTATCTCTTTCCTGACACCCTCCTCTTTTCCGAGGCCATAAATCTCTAGGACTCGCCACTTCCTGTCTGACACCTTCACTTCCTCTCTGACACCTTCACTTCCTCTCTGACACCTCCACCTTCCTCTGTGACACCTCCTCCTTCCTCTGTGACATCTCCACCTCCCTGTTATGGCACCTGCTTCCCATCTTCCTTTCCTCTTCGCTCTTCCTCTTAGCTAACCGCCTGTCCTTCATCCACCCTCGCCATTATTCTTCCCACTTCCTCCCCCACGACCCATCCCCGCCGCCCCTGAAGATCCCAGCCTTCGCCTCCTCACCCCCTCCCTCCCCCTTTACCCCTTCCCCACCCCCTCCCCACTCTCCATCCTCGTAAATTCCCAAACTATCTATCCCCGCTCTCATGCCTCCCTCCTCCTCCTCCTCCTCCTCCTCCTACCTCTCCCTCACCCACCCACACCCCCTCATGTCCCCAGATCTATCTTCGAGATCTTCTAATGTCTTGCTCCCGCAGTCGACGACGACGAAGGAGAAGGAGGGGACGCCCAGGAATGGGCAGGGATGGGAGGGGAGGAGAGAGAGAGAGAGAGAGAGAGAGAGAGAGAGAGAGAGAGAGAGAGAGAGAGAGGGAGGCAAGAGGGAAACATATAAAATAAAGTTTTCTCACAGGTCTGTCGGGGGCTGGCGCGGTGTTTTCTGCGCCGTCACCTACAGCTTTGTCGTCTCTTCGGCAAAATCCCTGAAGCAGAATGGAAAATTTTCCTTTTATTTTGTTGCCACGTTTGTGGGGCCTCCGATACACACACTCGGAATTGTCACCAAAGAGAGGAATTATCATTACTTAGGCCGCCTCTCCACCCGCCGCCCCGACTTCCGTTGCGTATAGCGTCGGCCACTTACGCAAATTACGGCCCATCGTGGTGATATCCTACCCGGCAAAACACTAATTGCATGAAGACGGTACGAAATGGGTGCCAAAAACCCTCCAACACCGGGAGTAAAATCGATAGCGGGTAACCGAAGCTCCGGTCACACCGACCGATCCGAACAAAATCCCAAACTTCTAAAGTGTGGTTCGGGGATTAGAAGAGAGATTTTCTTGTGGCATATTTTTGCTTTTTACGGTTGAGGGCGATTAAAAAAGAGTGAATTGATGCGAGGGACTCGGGTCTGTTTTCTAACTTGTAATTACGAACATGAATATTGCTAATTTGCGGAGGATTGAGCACCGGAGGCCATTTATTGGAAAGCGGCTGCGGCCGAAGCCGACGGCGGAGGCGGTGACGGTGGCTGCTTGACGGCGTCGATAAGGAGGGTGTTGTTGCTGCTGTTGTTGTTGTTACAGTACCAGTGCGATCGTCGAGATCGACAGACGTGTGTGTGTGTGTGTGAGAGAGAGAGAGAGAGAGAGAGAGAGAGAGTGTGTGTGTGTGTGTGTGGGAAGGGGCGATTGTTACTCCTGCCAGTCCATCAATACGATCTTCACACACACACACACACACCCTAGCTTATGTACAGGGGTCAGCCTGGCGACGACACCTTGAGCCGGAGGAAGCTCTTGCTGTACGTGAGGTGTATTGGGGTACAGCGTGCGGGGAACTATGCCAAAACTACCCGATGGGGGGGAAGGCACAAAACCTTCTTCCGAAGACTGATCAAGTCTTTGAGGCAAGGGGTTATCACTGCCATTTCTCTCCAGGACGGAGAGAGAGAGAGAAACGTATCTGAAGTCTCTGTTGGCGTTCAGACTCCCTTGAGAACGATTGCATGGTTCTTTGGGGACGATGGTACAGCCCTTGAGTACGGAGGAGTAAGGCCCTTGAATACGATGGTCCGGCCACTCGCCATGTAACTGTGCGACCCTTGTGTGTGATGGCGTAGCCCTTGACTTGACACCCTTATGGTTCACCTCATCAAGGGCTGCACCGTCGTGCCCAGAGTGTTGCATCGTCTTGGTCTTTGGGTTAATCACACGAAAAAGACATTCGAGAGCTGGGGTGCGATCCTCTGTCCCTGGACGAGTCTAGTGGCCTCGACAGAAGCTAAGATGAGTATAGGCACCACGTTCTCTCCGCCCAAAACTATTTACTATCTAATAAGGTCACTCTAAGCGTCCAACTAAATAAGCTTTAAGTTTCTACTTTGCTAGAGCGAACCATAACGCCCGACGAGAGCTTTTTGGGTGAGACAGAGATAAGACTAGTTGAACTAAGACAAATCAGTATACGCCCCCTTTATTCTGCTACACAGTAAAAGTTTAATGACATCAAAACAGAGCTACTGTGCGTCCCTCATCGGACTGTTATTGTTCTTGAAGAATACGGAGCGGCTACGAGGCATAAGGACATAATACACACACACACACACACACACACACACACACATACAAGAGCGTAGAACTCCTTCTCCATAACATTACAATAAGGTAATTCAACTTATCCACGAGTGTAGAATTCCCTCACTGTACCGTACACACACACACACACACACACACACACCCAGCACCCTACGAACTACATCACGTCGGTGCAGATGACGGAAACCTTTGTCATAAACCCTGCTGCCGCTCCTGTTATCAGCGTGATCCTTCACACAGTAAATTCCCTCAGCCATCTACAAAGGGATCCCTTTGGCCTGCTACCTACTGCCCGTAGGTGTGTGTGTGTGTGTGTGTGTGTGTGATTACTATTTGCGTGTAACGGAGAGAGAGTTCTTACACACGAGTTGCCCCGTCTATCAAATTCCCCTCGTACGTATACGTACCATATCTTTATTCCTATGTATGTATGAATGCACACACACACACACACACACACACACACACACACACACACGCAAACACACACACATTCATACGCAAAACAGCCTTAGCCAGGTACCCAATCACCGACTAGCTCTAAGGTGAGGCTAAACACCTGGGTTTGGTGTAGGCCGACTGCACCTCCCAAGATTCGAACACATGCGGGTCCAATCGGGCTGGCCCGTGCTGACTTATGGCCAGTAATGCTAACTGCTACACCACTGAGGCCTGTGTGTGTGTGTGTGTGTGTGTGTGTGTGTAAAGTATCTGTAAGTTACGATTCCCTTACTGGAGGTACATTTTAACTCATTTTGATTGCTTTGATTCACAGTGGTGGCAGCTTTAGACAGTGGTGATGCTCCTTAAAAAGACATTCCTGGCAGGTGTGGTAGTAATGTTGGAGACCAGAGGAGGTAGTGATGGGTGTGGGTGGTGGATGTGGTGTATATGGCGAGAACAAATGACTCTGAGGTTGGTACTAACTGTTGTGGTGACCGTAAGGGGTAAATTTCAAATATAGGGATAGTGATTGTAAGGGGTGGTGTAACTCATAGCAGTTTTGGTGTTGGAGGGGATGTGGTGGTAGTGGCAATGAATACAGTATAAACAGTGCTAAGAACAGTAATGGCGTGGGTGGTAAAAATGCTGAAGGTATACTGCTAGAGAAAGATGGATGGTGGTGGTGATGGGACGACTGGACGTACTGGAGAGGAGGATGAAAAGAAAAATAAAGGACGGGGCGGAGGAGGGAAAGCCAAAAGGAGTGTTGGAGGAAGAGGTCATGATGTAACAAACAAGAGCAAAGAAAAAGGGAAGAGATGAAGACGACAAAATCTAAGAGGACGAGGCAGGAGAGGTGAGGGAAGAAGATAGTATATACCAGGGAGACGATAGAGAGAAGAGGACAGGATATAGGAAGACGTACAAAGAAGAAAGAAAAAATGAAACGCAAACGAGTTGCACGAATGAGGTAATTACCAACAGCGAAAATTGGTTTACCGGGAAAACAGGGAACTCAGATGGCAGGTAGTGGGGAGTTCAGGAAAGGCGTGCTGGGTACCGAGAGAAAGACAGGTCGAGTTAGTATGAGGGAAGCCACACCCCAGTACAGCAACAAATGTTTCCACACAACATATTCGAGACTGCAGAAGAGACACGAGTCCACTGGACACTCACCAATACGGCGACGCCAAAACCTGTCAAACAGACTAATACTGACATATACAGAGATCAGCTTCACTACACCCACGGGTCACTTGAGTGGCACCATCATCCTGAGATTCGCATGACAGTTGCAACATCGTTCATTGAAAAATGTCGCAAATTTCATGAGGAACAAAATTTATTGAACGATGGATGCGGTTGCTGGAGGGTTACGCCTAGTGCCATAGGGGCGTTTGAGGATACGGTGTGGAGAATCAGAGATCAGGGCCCACGTCCCTGTTAGGACCTGATAATGAGTATATCGCAAAACAGTGAGTTTGCTGTGACTGTTTTATACATATCTATCTTTCTCTCTATCTGTCTATATATGAGACGTCACGTTGAAGAACTGAGAACAAGCGATTGACTTATACGTACAGTGATTAATCATACCTTTGTCATTTAGGCATTTTGCTGTGTCATGAATCGTTCCCCGCTCGACACGTCTCACCCCAAAGAGAAGTGCGTCTATCGCTCGGCTATTCCCATTACAATATGCCTCACCACTCTACGATGCGTCTCCGAAGTACATCTCATTCACAAGCTGATGTAACCTCTCATCTCTCGCACTGCGCCTTAGCTTAACATTAGAAACATTTTGAATAGTTCTCAGTTTAATCTTCCAGAGCTCAGCACACCTGAACACAAACTGGTTCACTTCCCGAGAAGCTCTTAACCAACGAGCTTCAGCTCAGCACACCTCAGCTCAAATTAACATTATCTTTTAATTAACTTTTCCCCCAAGCTCAACACACCTTAACACAAACTGACGTATTAGACCTCCTTAAGTATCTCTTTAATTAACTCCTCCCCCCCACCCACCTACACCTCAACACAATCTGACGTATTTCTTCAGTAACTCGTAATTACTTCATTAAATAATGGAGGCTCAGCACATTCTAGCACTTTACAATGCCTGACGTGAGAGTAAATTAGTCCTCAATTACCTTAATCAGCCCTGGTTACTTTAATACCAGTTTTACAATAAATTCAAGCTAGATTACGAGACATCAGATTAACATTCAAATTACTGAAAACCTACACTGCAGCTACTCGTTTTAAAACCTAAATTACTTGACACCTGTACAGCACTTACTGACAAGGAAATGAAAGTACCGGACATCTATTTACTATATTTGGATAGGAAGCTCACGCATTGTAATTAATGATTTTACACCAAATCGCCGAGTTACTGAACATGATGGAAAACAAACGCAGCATCCGTTCGCTGTTAAGAAATTCTTGAAATCCCTTAATTAATATTGCCATGCGGTCACGATAATTAGTTACATGTGAAGCGACCCTGATTTGGATCAGAGAGGACTGGAGATGTGTACTTAACATAGGGACCCAAAGTAAGTCTGTGTAAATTAAAAAAGAAAATCTATGCCCCGCGTCAATATCATGCCCCGTCTGACTGATGTTGGCTGCGTGGTTACAGATCCTACTTTCAATCCTATGGGGTCGAGGGTGGATCCCAAGGGATCGGAATCCTTGAGTGGGTAAAAGAATTTGCCCCCCAAAAATTTAACTGGAACGGGTAAGAGAATTTACCCCACAAAATTTACTTTGAATGAGTAAGAGAATTTTCCTCCACAAAATTTACTTTGAGTGATAAGGTAATTTACCCCACAAAATCTACTATGAGTTCTCCCCAAAACTATTAACTTCACCGGCATACCAGAAATTATCGGGTCACAGAAGCGGTCCGGAGTGGCGACTGCTTCGCTAAACCATGAACCACGAATCTGTCAGGTTTATGATGATGATAATCAAAGGGAATGATCAGCAACGGGTCTCCTGAGACACAGTAGTAAATATTTCTTACTAGAGAAAAACTGATTTCTTTTCGTAACTATGTGTGTGTGTGTGTGTGTTACATGAATCCAGGGCAATTGCAAAGATACCCTCGGTGATGGATGCATCATCGGAGTAAAATCTTTTCGAAAAATCTTCCCGCTTCAATGAAGTCTATCCTTTCCCTACTAATGACTGTAGCGCAGTTTTGAAGCTACAAAGAACCCTAGAGGAGAAGGTCCTTGGTCTTATATACACATAAATATATATACATTTTATTATCATCATCATCATCACACAGCCTCACTCCTATACATTAAAAGTACTTTTTTTTACACTTTTTGATAAGTTTCTTGCTTAATTTCATTGCATCTCCTTTGATTCTTCCATTCCTACATCTTTCGAGAAACTGTTTGCAATCAATGTCATCGATCTGGTTTAAAAACACAGGGGTTGTGATCAAATCACCCCTCACTCTTCCATGGTGGGCAAATCTAACTCCTCTACTCTTTGCTGTCACTCAGCTCTCTTAATTCCGGTACTATCTTTGCTGAAGGAAAGATAGCAGTGTCTTTTACCAAGGGTAGACAAGTAGAATAAATAAATAAAAAAATAAAGAACGGTTTATTGAATTTTAAGTGCTATTCGGTTGAAAATATACAGTTGAGATTTTATCGAAATGGGAGGTCAGAAGAGTAACTACGTAGTTAATTAATCACAAAAGAGCTTAAGATCAAGGTGGGGCTGGATACTTCCACGCTTTGGATAAGCACGTGAGTGAGGTACGTCCCCTTAGTACAGGAAGTTTTACAGTGCAAGTTCTATAGTTGATACCATGTATGTGTGTGTGTGTGTGTGTGTTTACGGGAAGAGTGTTTTACACTAGTGCTGCCCCGTCTCTTAACCTAATATAAGTGTACCGTGTCTTTTTTACTCCCGTATGTGTGTATACACAAACACACCCCAGCCTAAGCCGGGTACCCATTTATCGACCAGCCCCGAGGGGAGCATGAACACCACGGGTGGGTGAAGGCCGACTGAGGCGCTCAGGATTCGAACTCCTCAAGCATAGTAAAGCTAACCACTACGCCACAGAGGCCCCCACCCGTGTGTGTGTTTGTGTGTGTGTGTGTGTTTTGTTGGCTGTGAAAACATCAAATACTCACGATAATAAATAAGGAACCCGAAGTTAGAGATGGAAAAGTTCGTCACACTCGATGACTTTAATCACAGGTAATCAGACTGGACCAGACAGTGATCCAAAAGGGATGAGAAAAAAAAAGAAAGAATAGAAAATCGGGTTTCTAGAATTGTAAAGTTATCTAATACGATATGTTATGGAATTTGGTAGGGTCTGAGGCGCAGTCACGACATCAAAGGCCGATTCTGGTATTCATTTATTGTAGTGGCGGCCTTGCAACTGGGAACCGACTGTGTTCGGGGCTCCATCTGGGGAACGTGATGACCTAGTGCTCCAGATGAAGTACGTGATGAATGATGAAGTGCCGAAGGACAAGGCGCCAACCGAAGCCAAAAGGGAAGAAATCCATACAGAATGAGATATGCGACAGACGAGTTACGCTGAGACACCCGAGGAGTCCAAACTTCAGAATATATAGTTTAAGCAGGATTGCAGTGCTTTGTGCGACATGGACAAGGGTGTAGCAAGCTGGGTGCCAGAGAGAAAAAGATGACAAGTCAAGGCTGGTGCGGAAAACAGAATTAATGAAATGATTTAAGACACGTAAACAAGCGATATCTGATATGTACAAGAGGATCAGGAATCATTATACTGAAAGGAAGAAGGTACACCAAGATTAATACAGACATATCAAAGGATCATCTTAACTATAAATCGTCACTGGGATGAAATACTTATAGAAATCAAGATATTCATATAAAAGGAAATCATTAGGAAGATATATACAAACAGATGGCGGGTTATGTGCGAGTTTAATACAAATCTCCCGTTCGTGTGTTTCCCTTCAAAGACTCCCTGAGCATTCAACGCTACCGAGCCGGTAGAGGGAAGTGATACCCTGAGAAACACAGACATGAGACCTGTGGAAGTAAGAAGGCTCATGATGGAGATAGGCTCGCGTGAGGCTCATAGACCAGATGGCATCTCGCTATTTGTATTCAGGGCGTGTGTATAAACCCTAGACAAGGGGCTTGGGATTTTGTTGAAGGTCTAGCTCAAAGCTGGTAACCTCCCGGCGGAGCGGAGGAGGGATGATACAGTACCGGTCCTTAAGGAAGATGACGCAGAGGTCGCCCCTGAACTGGAGATCTGGAGGAAATAATCAAAGGAGAGGGAAAAGTGTATGTCTTAACTAGCAACAACTATCGATGTAAGATATCATACCTCAGGCAACGAAGATCATGATGACGATCTACGCATGTAACACGATGGAGCTCTTCCCATTTATTTATTTTTTTTTTGAGAGAGTAAAAAATACGTTGGTAAAAAAATAGGGCTGGGGGGGAGGGGGCTGGGTCTGTCTTTGGCACTGAAAACTCACAGAAAAACCTAGAATTTGAAGGTGGATTCATAAAAAAGATATTTTAATGTACTGGTAGCTAAATAACTGAAGGAAAGGAGAGGCAAGTCGCAGGATGTAGACAGCTGCCGGTCAGGGAAATACTACCCTCCTGACTCAGGAGCGCTGAAGTGATGCCCGGAACCGTCTTACACCCTCCGTGTCAGTAGGTTACACATAGCAGTCGCCCAGGGAAGTACTGCCCTCCTGACTTAAGAGTGTTGAAGTGGTGCCCGGTAGTAATGGTCTTGCCTTCTCTCACATTAAAACTTAGCTTCTTGGTTAGACGTAATATAATGAACTTACGTACACCACACACCTATCTTTTAGACTTGTCAATATACCCTTTCTTATCTTTCATTCTATAAACTTTTTCTCTATTATCATTCTTTTCTCTTTTTCTCGATCAGGTCCAAACATCTATGAGGTCTTCTCTCCATGTTTGGACCCATATATATATATATATATATATATATATATATATATATATATATATATATATTATCTTTATTTATATTGTTATACTTGATCGCTGTTTCCCGCGTCAGCGAGGTAGCGCCAGGAAACAGATGAAGAAAGACCCATCACACCATATACACACATATATACATACATGCAAATATATGCACAGTACATATATATATATATATATACATATCAACATATACATATATACATAC
>JAYMFT010062446.1:0-14862 GCA_038088735.1 Panulirus argus | reverse complement strand
TATATATATATATATATATATATATATATATATATATATATATATATATATATATATATATATATATATATCATGACTATATATTGTAGCTATACTAAGATTATAGATGTATGTATAATATAAAAGGAATATTTACAGGACTTTGTAGTATTTGTGGCCAATAGCAAAAAGTTGAAAAGTTTGTCACAAATCCAATTTCGGTTCCCTCATGCTGGCTACAGGCAACGAGGTCGGTGGCAGTCCCAAACCGCAGCTGGAGGGGAATAGCTTCCAACAAAGGAAAAAAAAAAGACCCATTTTACACAGAAAATTGGAAGCCATCAACTGTCCTATTGTAAGAGGATAAAGATATTAATTTGTCCCTACTGAGGCACGTCCCTGATGAGACACATTATGACCCAGATGATATATGTCATTCAAAATCCGCATCTAAGATCACATTCTGTAGTCGCACGTAGCAGCCATCGCTGACACGTAGGAACACGTCTCTCTAAACCAGACATTAACACACGGGAAACAGTCATTAGTCTGAAAGGTGAACAGAACAAAGAGCCGTTAGCAGCTGATTTGTTTTAAAGCTAATCGTGTATTACTGCAGACGGTAGTGGTAAAAACGTTAGATGTGAATTCTTTCGAAAAAAAATAAAAACAATGTTTTTGGTGGCTGGATATCTGTAACAGTCCGGCCTCCAACAAGCGCGTCGCTCGCTGCCTTTCACTCCTTTTATTACAAGGTCGTTCAGCTTTACAGCTCCGGGCTTGCTAAGAACGATACACAGATTCTGGAATATTAATCTATCTATCTATCTATCTATATAAATATATATGTATGCATATATATTGTATCGAGGCATATGTTCTCTAAAACATGTTTCATTGAATATGACTGTTAAAGGTGCGCTGGAATATGTCTGACTGATTGTGTAGGCTTAGGGTATTGAAGTGATGCACTTGGTTTATAAGCAGTTCACATCGGGGGTCTTGGATGTGGGCGTCGAACCAAGCAATACTTTAGGCACTGAAATGTTCATATTGATTAGTGTAAAGTGTGTTAGTCAAGTTCTGCAGTTGGGAGGATATCTGGAAGGACAGGTAGTGGAGACTGAGGGGAAGGAGTATGATTTTGTTGATTTTATTGTACATAGTGTTATGTAGTTAAATCTTTAAGGTGATATTTCAAATCTGTTTTGTGTGTTGACTGGTATCAGTGAATTGGATGTTCTTGTTGTGAGGACTGGGTGACGACTGTACCATACCTCTGGAGTAGTCCGAGTAGTTTTGTGTTTTTTATGACATCGGTCTTACTGTTGGATGTGGTTCTCTGCCGTCATAGTGTTTTTTTAGGCTTAGTTCACTAGAACCATATATATATATATATATATATTCCAGTAAATGAGAGGAAGGCGAGCAGCTGGTGGAACAAAGTCGAGTATGAGAGTATAAATTGGAGTGTTCTTGACAAAACCTTTCCTGCAGCAATGCAGAAATGAGCTTAGTGTTATACATGACAGTGAAATTATCTTGTAAAGTCAAACTAGAAGCAGTGTAACTTGCCTAATGGTCGCCATACATAGGCTGGAAGTTAACAAGTGGAACATGCAGTGCTGCCCATTATGTTGCATATTAATGTGAAACATCAAACGCGTTTGGACGCGGGAAAAATAGCTAGCAGTTTGGCTGGCCGAAGGTCTCCCGCTTGCATGGGAAACTTAAGCTGGCAAGGAAGTTTGGATTGGCAAAGGTTCCAGAGAGGCAAGGAATTTTAGGTTGTAAGTTGAGCTGAAGCTGTAATGAACTGAAGTTGGCGAGAGATACAAGGGTGGCAGAGGGGCGCTCTGGGTGGCAAGGAAGCTCGGGATGGCAGGAAGGCTCTGGGCGGCTGAAGGAATCTGGGTGGCAGGGAGTTTCAGTGCAGCAGGAAGGTCTTGGGTGGCAGGAAGGGTCTGGATGGCAGGAAGTCTCTGGGTGGCAGGAAGGGTCAGAGTAGCAAGAAAGCTCTGGGTGGAAAGGAGACATAGGATCAAAGTGTGACACAGAAAGCAAAACCTCAAAGTATATTTACCTTTTCTTAAAGGAATAAGAGTCAGACTGGTTAGATATCACTATACTTCCACAGGAAACTGTGCAAATTCGGTAAAGACTCTGCTCATATGCATATACACAGTGGAGGAGGATCGTATCCGTAACCTTTGCTAATGGATGCCACTGTCTGTATAATAATCCCCTCCTAGAAAGTTTTGCTGTGAGAAATATTTGTTCATTTTCTTTATCATCGAGCGACAATGAAATGACTGTGTGTCGCTTTATCTGAAGGTGTGGAGTTTTTTTGTACATCTTTCATGCAATGAATACAGTTTGAAGATTATACGGAAATGACTGACCAAAACAACGGATGAAAAGGAAAAGATAACTAAGGGAATGAGAGTAAGACGAAATGCAATCAAGGAACCAAGATTCAGAGTAGACTATAACCCAGCGAGACACCAAGGAGGCCATCATCACACAGCCGTAGCCTGAGGACGACTCGAGCACCTACGCCCTGCAGCATCGCACGCTCCATGACCAGAGAAAGTTGCAAAGTCATGATACCCGCAGCACGAGGCGTTAGCGATGATGCAGTGAAATGCAGAGCACTTCATTTTCTTATTATTGTTGGGAAATCCGCGAATGTATCAGACATGATTCATTGCAGAATTCTTATAGCTTCTGGTTATTAGTGATTAATGCTGAAGTTATATATATATATATATATATATATATATATATATATATATATATAAATAAATAACATCCCACAAACATTTCTGAAGTACAACACAAGGAAGAAGCTGCTTAGCTGTAACCAATAAGTCTATTCTACTGGGAGCACATCGAAACACCATTAAACAGATGATACAGTCAGGTGGATGTTTTATAACAATATCACGGGAGGTAGGACACGGAATCTGTTCTCCACATAAAGCTTTCGAGTATTATCTACAAAATCACAAGAGCATCTTTATCTATAAGGAGATCAGGCATGTTGCCACCTACAGACAACTTAACGATGTCAAACAGATTACCTTTTAAGTACCAAAGGAATCCAAACTAAGCCCATTACTTACCCTGATATATGTAAAGGATATTGCCAATTCCTAGCAGCAAGCCAGTTACTTCTCTTTGCTGAGAAGAAGGCAACGACCAATAATTCTGCTTCGAGTCTACAACAGATCATTGCTCAAATACGTACTCGTATGGATTCTCACTCTCCCTGGCTTGTCACAATTTGCATCTATCAAAGGCACCTTTATCGTTCCTTCGTATCACTCTGATTAGTTGGGTAGCAACATTTTCTTTGCCTGCCGGAATTCTCATGCAGCAATTTTTGTTTTATTCCTCGGTACTTACTTAAGGTTTAATCACATTTACATTGCTCAATTAGCGGGCTGCTCATCAACTACTATTTCCGCATTTTTGCATGTTTGACGAGATACTTTGCCATACTTCTGTGCCCAGTTGCCTCATACAGAGTATCTTTTTAACCGTTCGCAGGGCTAGTTTTTGACAATGATTTTAGAAACGATGACAAATAGATACATCGTTGTAATGCACATAATCTATAGTTCATGGTTTTTCATACATAGATGTATCATACATAGTTCTATAGTACATGGGTCTATAATACGAGCATGTTTGATACACAGTTGCATGATACGTGAGTATGTAACACAGAGTTGCATAATGCTTGGTTCTGCAATACAATTTGCACAGTTCATGATAGTATGATATACAGCCGTTGAATATATGTTTGCATCAAACCTAATTATGTAATTAATATAGTACACGATTTTATGATACACCTGTGGTTACAGGAAATGAATATAATAAGGGATGATGATATTTTTGATGCTGCTAATGGAAAAACAAATTAAATAGGTTACTTCAAAGTTGAGTAATAATATACCCATAAACACTGTACCGTGATGTACACTTGGGAACACCAGGTGAAACTGGTAATGTTGTTACTGTATTGTGAACGGAGTCCCATCTCTCTTGAGAATAGCTTCCTGGAAATTGAATATGAAATTGAAGATAATACCTGTAACAGCCGGAGGAAATGGATAAAGACGCTATGACTGAAGGTCGGGGAGCAAGAGGAGCTTTGAGCGGGTGAAACATCCCTGTTGTCAGGCTCTGCTGCCGACGAGATCATCCCACAAGGTTAAAGGTGCAGGAAAGGCTGATGTTAAGTCAGTAGTTGTAAGGTGACGTAAAGCAAATGCTTTATCAAACGAAAAAGTGTCTAGTTTTAAAATGGGAGCGTATACGGCTGAGGAAAACTAATCTTTGAATGCAGTGGCAATCAATTTTACGAATAAGAGAATAACGTTTTCGTAAGAGAATGTCATGGGCCTAAGTAATATCCAGTTTGTTTGTATAGACGTTGATATGATGGCTTTAAACAGACGTTCATTTGATTTCATCTATGTATGAAGAAGGAGGTCCATGGATTTATTTGTGTAATATTTTCTTTGTCTTTTAAATGTCAGAGCTCAGAAAAGTGCCTTAGACTGAGGGGAGGAACCCATCAGACAGTGGACATTATCTTATGAAAGATAAAGATATCTGATGGGCTACAAAGCTTCAGACTGTATACGTGAGTATTGTTTGAAAATCAGATTGGCTTGTGTAAGTCGAAGTTAAACGACAGTTGTAATTTCTGCACGCCTTACTCACGGACAATAGTGCCACACAGCTTAGCGAAATACTGGTTCTAGTAAATACATTTTCTGGTAATCGCAAGGGTATTTGCAATATAATGTTGCCGACAATAATACTTTAATTTGATTTTTCTTTAAACTTATATTGAAATATTCAAATATCTTTACGCAACAGAAACTACTTTTGAGATTTTAGATATGGTGCCGTATTCAGCACCTAATACTATTAAGTAACCAAAGCCACCCCTTGCTTTCATTTCTGTCCTATGATCTAGACTCTAGATCGCAGCTCATTATCATAAACGGTAATGTGGGTTATGCATTCCTTACGGATATGCGTACCCTCAGCCTCAAATTAGAATATGATAATTGTACGTGACGGGAGACGGCTAAGAAGTATATAGTCGGTATGAAGGGGTGACGAATGATAATCATACAGGGAATATGCAAAGTGAAGGGTGAAAAGTATAGAATAAGTAAGCACCGTGAAGGGTGTAATCAATAACCTCGACCTTCGATTACTGATACCAGCGTCTTTCTCAAGTAGGTTTTGCCGGGGAATTATTGGGGAGGAGGCTTGTAATTCATCCTTCGCTAAATTGGATATTGTCTTCCCTCGAGCGATTTGTCGATCGAGCCAACGTGGGTGATGCTTTACAGGACACAAATTGCTACTACGTTGCAGGCTGCGGTAGGACGGCCCCGCTATATTGCGTACACACTCCCGTGCAGCGATATTGCGGCGGCAGGTTAGGGCAGCTCTCTTCCGTTGCTGAGGTCGCCGAGCTGATGCTGAAGTTCACTCATGCTGCTGAAGGCCTGTGCTGCCTTGATGCTGCTTGTGACAGCTTCTGTTGCTTTGTTCTTCCTGATGACATGTGCTACGCTGCTGATGCTGCTGACTGGTGCAGCTTTATTGATTTTGCTGACTAATGCTGCTTTATTATTGCTGCTGAGTAGTGCAGCTTTATCATTCCTGCAAGCTCTTGCTGCAGTAGTGTTGTTTCAGGCGGGTGCTACTCTATTTTCATTACCGGTTAATGTTGTCCCATCGTTGCTGAAGCTACGGTTCTGCCAGACTGTTGCTGCAGGCTGATTATGGCCATTTGTTTTGTAGACTGGCGTTGTCCTCAGTAACGAAGCCTGGACATTCAGGAGGGTGAGACGTGCATAATATTGAGCGCTATGGGTCGATGTGGTATACGTGTTGTCAGCGGGCTGAACCAGAGTATATTAAGTGGTGGCAAGATAATCAATGGAATAGTAGACGGGCTCGGCTTCGGATGGTATATTACGATGTCGGTCATTACATACATCATCTGGAGAAAGGATGTGTGCAAATGAGGCGGTTCTTTTTTTTTCTCTTCTTTAAGTCGGGTCTATAGTCTTTTGAGGGTACGGAGGCCTGGAAGGTGATTCAGTTGCTTTTCGTGAGGAACCAACCGTCTTCCACTCTCTAGATCAAGGTTGGTTAATCTTCCTTTCTATCTGATTGATTTCAAGATGCTGGGCTAAATCTTATATATTTTCCTTGCATTCACCATACACTTATTCACCTGCTCTACCTTTTGCTTTTGCACCGCCTTCCTCTCTCTTTCCGAGACTATTTTTTCTTTCTTAGATATTTTGACAGTGTTTTCAATCTGGGCCAGACTATGATGGGGGCGCTCGTCCTTGGCTTAGACAAAGTCCCTTTACATCATGCTTTGACATCACACATTTCGACTAACCTTACAGTGTACTTCTTTACCAAACAAAACTCTTGACATTACATCTGAAACTTGAGCAAACATATAGTATTCACACTACCGTCAATATGGTATCCGTTACTCTACTCTGAACCTCTTTATCATGTCCCAAGGCACTACTGCCCTTAACGTGTCCTTAATAAGTGTTAAAATAAGTCCTCTTACCTCACAGTAGTCTAGTGATGCCTCTTGTTTTATGTTGCATACAGTCGTTCCTGACTGAACCACAGTCTAAAAACTTCTCTCGTATTCTCAACTTCCTGTGGGCGTGAAAGGCGAAGTTGCTCCATGAATGTTCGTATAATCCGGGAGTCTGGCAGATGATCACACGAACCCCACACCAGAGAGCAAGATAACGCCTAAACGAGGTTTTATACCTCACGCTCACAGCGGTTAAGCAAGATTGAACCTTCCAGAATCTAATTTGAAGGTTTTAAACCCCTACCTCACCCTCTGCACGAAGATTTTTAGATCCATGAATCTGCTCCTGCCCCCAGATAGGTTAGCGTTTTTTCCCAGCAGCGTGATTTGATTGTTGAATAACTCTCGTGAAGCGTTATTCACGGCTGATCCTTTCTTTTTTTAATTCTTTCTATTAGATATCAAGTAAACACCTCCGACTCATACTGCAAAAAATGTTTCATTGATCTCGTAACTTTATTAATGAATGTATGTAAATGTGTTGCACGTTCGTTTGTTTTCATTGCATCTGCATACGTTTCATCGTGGTGATAAAGCATAATACAAAGAGAAACAAGAAAACATTATACTTACTGAGAAGTACTGGCAGTATGAGACTTGACACAGAATTAGTACCGCCATGCTGTTATATTCTTGGTTCCAGGACGAGGTGGCAGTTCCCAAACAGCAATCGAAATAGTGAATCTTGACCAATGGCTTGATTCTACATACATCAGATCTGAAATCAGAAACTCATAATGACTGATCAGTCAACAGTAAGAATTAAACTTGAGAGCAGCACTTTTCAGAAGCACTTACTGCATTTCTGTCCATGAAAATCTAAATATCGTTGAGTTTGCTTCAGATATTAATAGTATCACACAAAATGTTCACAATATCCACTTCAAGTTCTTCTGCAACAGTCTGAAATAGTTTTCCAAACACAAGAAGCATTTTCTAAGGCATCAACTCTGAGATGATTTCATGTAAGAAAATGATATTGGTTCAGTAATACCTATGAATTTTTTACTTAGTTCCTGCTGAAGTGCTTCAATGTCACCTAGAAAATACAGAGAATGAAATCTATTTTCATCGACAGCTTCAGAAAACTTTTTTCATTTCAAATTTGTAAGTAAAGAACTGAATTCTATGCATGTGTGATTTCCATTTATCAATTCTATATTAGAACGAACAGATGGAAACAGTCATTTGAACTCTGGAGTTCCAGCATCACATTATCCTGGTTGGAGCTACACCTGTGGGGAAGGCGAAATCCATTATCCAAAACTTGTCATCAAGTTCTGCATAATTCTCATGCCTGGACTTCAGAAACCTTTTTTTTTTTTTCATCAGGTCCCGAGAACTTGCAAGCGCTTTTCCTTTACCCGTTCCACCTAACCTCAGTGAGCAGTTAGTCATCTTTATAATCGGCTTCGAACTCCTCAGAAAGTGTCTTGAAAAGTCGACGTTCCAAAACCAGAAAAGTTGAATATCGTAGTTGTAAGTTTAGCAATTTTAGTTATACAAGACGTCCATAAAGTCTGCAGACGTGGAATATATATGTATATATGTATATATATATATATACGGCCACACACACACTCACTATTTATATTTTCCTTTCATAAGTAATGTAATCAATACCTTCAGTAGTATTTTAGCAGTTTCTTAATTAGGGAAATTACTGAAAGCCATCAGAAGCATTACTGCCAACTGAACTGTATCTAATAGGCTGGTGGACTCATCATGCTACAGGGAACACCATACATACAACTGTAAATCGCTTCTTAATTTATCTTCAATATTCTTGCAAACAGTCTCATTATCTCATTCTCCCTTGTTACTAGTGTGTTACTTAACAGTTGCAATTTTTCTCTTCGTGATGGGATTTTAGAGTTAGTAGCGAAACATCCAGAAAGAGAGTCTGCACCAATGTTTCAACGGTTAATGTCTTCAAATTGCTTTCCTCCGTTTTGCGAGGTAGCAAGAAGATTTAGAAAGCGATGTTGTCGCACTTTCGACTTTACTAGATTACCAAAACCTTGTAAGAATTGATTTTGAGACAAATTAATCTCTCTTCATTTACTTCCGTCTTCATAACTTCGGAATTAATCTCATAAGTAGTTTCAAGGTTTCCATGTTTACTTATTAGTGTAAAGACCAAATGAGTGTGACCTCTGGGATGGGAATTACTGTGCAATCTGTGCGTTGCCACGTTTAATAATCTTAATATTATTGTTTTGTTCATGTCAGAGCTTCCATCATTATAGTTTTCTTTCTTTGATTTGTTGTTTCATTATGAGCATCTTTTATTCTATTACGTCCAACACCTGATAATGCGATGAGAAGAGATCATGAAATCTTGATAAGATTTTTTGTGCCAGCTTCAGTCAAACTTCCCATATTCTGATAGATTTTATATTTATCAAGCAACTGTCAAAAAGGATTTAAGATATCTCAGGTATCAACAAGAGGTATTTCATCAGCAGTTCAGCCTCAAAGACGACTTACACTGGCGCCTTGGCAACCATGTGAACGCTGTTGAGGATTCTCAAGGAGACGTTAGAAATTCCACGTTTTGCTGCTGGTGATCTGATGCACTTAGAGTTGGACCGGTGGTTACGGCTCGATCTTTTCCCTTCTGTAGGTCCTTCATTCTAACTATCATCAAAGTACAGAAAGTATTAACTGACTTACTCAAGTCGTATCATAAAAGCAGATTCGGGCCCTCCGGACCCTCGCCTGCTTACTCTTATGGAGGGCATTGTTCATTGATATAATCACTCACCCACGTCACATTTCCTCTTTATGCACAACTTTCCTGCTTAACGCTTACATACTTTTCCGAAAATTCATCACCCTGACAGCCAAGAATTTCTAAATTGCCAAAGATCTGGATGAATTATTGACAGCTGTGTATTGGGGTTAGTTGTGTGCTTCTAGCTGCTTTCTCGACGTCTTACCAGACAGAAGAAAGAACCTCCTTTTTATAGTCTGGATACGATATGATTACAGACCAGAACTATAACATATGAGTGGAGTTGATGAGCACCTTTCACATACATAACAAGTGAATTAAGTCCCAAGCGTCATCATATTTTCTTTTTTTGGGTTGAAGCTACCAGTAACCTCTCCAACATTAAGCACATTTCAGGCAGTATTATGAAATAATCAAATTAGTAATTTGATAACAGTCGAGTACATATGCTTTTTGTCCGTGACGCAGAGGATACTCAGGTGAAAGGTGTCTGTGTATCTCAAACAGCCTACACAGCTCAGGCAGCTGATACAGCTCACAGAAAGAATGTATCAACCATGTACCATCCGTTTCATGATGACAGCCTCCTGGTGATCCTACCGAGACAATACTATCTCTGTCTTTGTGACCCGTGAATATAGTTGATAACTTATGACCCTGAGGATCCGTGCCGAGCTGTATGGTCATAATTCTATTTGCATTAGAAACAAGATAGTATAACAGGACGCACTTCAATCCTGGATGTAGTGTGTGATTGTTCAGCTTTATGGTGACCTTCATATGTATAGTGATTACAGCATTTCCTAATGGTTTTGGAGGGCTGTGATTTCTTCATTGATTACTGTGTTATCGTGTTTCATATGTATGATTATTGTGTGTTATGGTGACCTGGGTATGTGTATTGATCACACCATGCGTTGATCCTTGATCTGGGGTAAAAATTACTGCAGGCTAGCCATCCTTTTGACGATTTTTGTGTGCTGGTAACCGTAATAAATAGAGGTTCTCTTACTCAATGAACACTGTATTTGTTAATCATTTCCTCTACTGACCATACTGTGAATTAACTGATTAACTTACCCTCTGAAGTCTTTGTTGCCTGAAGTCACTGGCTACGTTGTGTCCGTGGTGATTTGCGAGTAATGATTACGTCATTCTGACCCTGTTGCCTGAACTAATCTCCTCCTTTTAATCAGAGAGCTTGATTACCGTCTTCTATGATGAGTACTGGATCCCATTATCCTTCCGGTGTGATGATCCTTTTTGCTTTGGTGTCCGTTTGGAACAATGTGGAATGAGATGTTGTTTATACAAAAGTTCCCGATGTCTGATAGATTTGTGCTTCGTCACTCGTTGATCTTGCCGCGTGTGGGTATCAGTTCTGGCAATCACGTGCAAAGTAAAGTAACAGTCAACCAGAATCATGTTTTTAAGGGCCTTTTATGAAGGATGTTTTTCTCTCTTGCATACATATATCTTAAACAGGCCTTGAATCATAATAATATGCTTAAACAGCACGAGTTTTCCAGGAAAGTGTTTAGAGAGAAATCAGCCTGTATCTTTTCATTGTAACACGTCGGAGTATGACATAAATGTTTTTGAAAACTCTACGAGTAAGGACTATATAACGCTATGTATATCGAGTTTTGTTTGATTGTTTTACACGAGAAAATGAATAAGGATAAATAAGCGTGTCATACTTATCACTATATTCTTAATCATAACCAAACGAAACAGGTTTCATTAATTCAAACGACAGTCCCTTTCAGATGCGGGTCATGAAAAACACTTTTTTTTCACTCTCTCTCTTTTCATCAGACAGTAATCATCGGTACACTGGTGTCCAGGAAAAATCTTGCAACTGCGAGAGGGGCGGCACTGAGACCAGGGAAGCCTGGATCAATAATGTACAAGCTAGGGCAGGAAACAGTGGCTCACACTCCAGTAAGAAAACTTTTTCGCTAAATGTTATAGTGAGGTCACCATAATTACGAAAATACCTGACGCTACTCTGAGTGCTCCAGTGAGTTTAAAAAGGAGTTTTTCTCTCGGGAATGAAAGTAAAAAAAAAAAGCTATAGAAAGTGTTAACGCTGGACTGAGGGTGCATGGACGTGAGGCAGAGCACGTCCTGGCGAGGGCAATTTCAGTAGAAGGAAGCAGAGGTTACGAACGAGGCTGTCACTTCAGAAATGAGGATGATTAGGGCTGGTACGAATTAGAAAAAACTGACAGTTTACAGGTAGTCAGGAATGATGAGAAGCTTGAGATAGTAAAAGGATGATTCAGTAACTAGCAACATGTTTTTAGAACTGAGGGACAAAAAGGAAAAAGAACCTTGTGTTTCACTTCTGCTGAAAACAAAAATACGAAGAGGATGTGTTACCCTCGTGCTAGGATTTGTTGTATATGGTCGTTTATATAGTCAGGGAAGCTACCGAGGACAGAATATGCATGTAGCCCAGGTAGAAACGAACAACGTGGCTTGGGATAGGTTGTACCAGTACATCGAAATACTGTGGAAGGACAGATACCAGAGAATGAGATGATTCCTGAGGTTAGGTTCTGCAGGACAGAAATAGAATCCTAAGTTTGTAATCTTATATGAGACGGAGGCAGTATAGCTAAGCAGAAAGCACCTTTTCATCCATCATCCCACAAGAGCCAACCTGATGACTGCTAAGGAAGAGCATCATATAACATGGAGAGATTATATTGACATGGAAGTTTTAGGAGAGAAATTGAATGGGAATAAGAATCTAATTAATTTCTGAAGCAGCTTTTCCCGGAGTGGAGGATCAAATCTATAAACGAAAAAAATAAAAAAGAAAAGAATATCGATTTTCAAGTTTGTTTTTACTTTTGAACAGCTCATGTTTACTGATTAATGATATCACTGAAGGATTCTTCCAGCCGTGATCTAAAGGTGCTTATGTTACGTTTTATCTCGAATGAGGCCGACTACTTTTTCTACATCAGGAGTGTTTACGTATGGAACGATTTACCGAACAGAGTGGTTAAGAGCAGTGCATAGATTCGTTTCAGAATGTTTCGCTTGGAGTCTACTGCTGATATCGCCGGCGGCTCTTCAGTCACATCAAAAGTTTGCAGGTTTCATTTTTTTGGAAACATTTGTCTTTCTTCTCTTTAATACAATTATCTTTGTGATTCTGCCACCGCAAACAGCTGCGAAAGGAACCGTTGGTTTGTTGTTGTCTGAATTCCTTTGTATTAACGGTCCTGGCACTGACGGTATGTGGTTGCGGTTTATTCAAATGTTTTACATGTCTACAGATGAAAAATCCTTTACCCATGTTAGCACTAGTTTGCTTACTTTTAATTTCATACCATTCTTTCTGGCTGTTGAATCTCTAACGAATGCGAAGAAAATTGCTGTGTGTTATATTCTCGAAATCATTTACTGTTTTTGAAACTTTTATTCTGTTCAATAACAGCCTGCTCTTCTAGAGATAAATGATTTTAGTTCATTCAGTATTTCTTCTTAATTCATATCTCTGAGTGACGGAATTAATTTTTTCTATTCTTTTCTGTTTTCTCTTTAGTTTTCCTTTGTCTTTCACGTTCATGGAGCGCTGGCATCAGGCCAGTTTGGTTGTGTCAAATGTAAGACAAGTCACGTTGAACAGATCAGCAGAAACTTGAAAATGACTTCAAGAATCCAAAAATTTCTGTCTTGAGATTCTTGCCATTTGCTGTGCACATTTTTTTGCTGTTTTACCAACGCCTTGAGTTCAGCGGAATCAACTAAGTTTATATACTGAAAGTCAGATATCAGAGCAATAACAGAAACCTAGATGCATACTGCAAATGATTACTCATCATCAACATTAGCGAAAAAATGATGTAAGGTTTTAGTACAGATACATTTCATAAAGCAGGTGAAGGAGATATGCTTATATCAGTGCGATTGTGAACACAATCAGGTTATATGAAACTGGTTCGATGCATGTCTGTAAAAAGCATAGAATCCATAATTCTGTATCTTAGCACCATTTGCATTAAGTGCTATTTCTTTGCTGGTGATAACGATGATCACGAGGGAAACAGAGTAATCAGTTTAATGGAAGATTGCTTTTTAAATCAAATGATTCACCAGCCAGCGCCAGGTAGCAATATATTAGAATTAATGCTAATCACAGACAGAGATCTCGATAGCTCTCCCGAGGCCACTGAAAAGTCAGAAAACAGCGACCATAATGTTGTCAGAGTTACTGGAAATATCCTTTTTCATTTTAAAGAAATCGAGATGATGACGATACAAAATTTTTGATCATCAGCCCGTGATAGAATGCAATTGGTTATCGGGTATGTGAACCGGATCAGTTATCACTCATCGGTTATGTAAGCTAGATGAAGATACAGCTGAAAAACTGTGGTGAATATCCAATGATAGATCATATCTCACTAAGAGATATAGTGTAATCAGAAAGAAAAAGAGAATGAATGAGAAAGTAATGCCAGGTTAGATGACTAAAGAAATTACATGTTTAACGAGACGTAAATGAAATGCTTACAAGACGCTCCACAGGATTATGTAAGGTGTATGGGTTACAAAGAAGTCTCAGAAAGAATGTTAGCGCCAGTAGGAAATAAATTGACCAAAAAGGAACCGTAACCAGAAAAAGGACCCTAAAACCTTTTCGAAATATATAAGGAAGAAGAAAAACTTTGAATTCATTAATGGTCTGTTATCTTACAATAACACCACCCTAGCCAATGATAAGAATGAAATGATTTCCTTTTTACAGAAACATTTTGAGTAAGATTTTGATAAAAAAAAAAGAATGTCAAATTTCGTAAAACTCGCAAAAAGTGCTTTTATGAAGAGATGCTGAAAATTTACGGTTCCACGAAGATGGCTAAGCCAACTGGACCTGGTGTCCTCTTTCTTGTGTAAATATTGAACAGATCATTACAAAAAGGGAGACTCCTGAATGACCGGGAGTCAGCGAACGTCACTCCAACTTTAAAAGAAAGGAGATAGAAAACGGACGTTCAGTTATCGACCAATTTGTCTACTTTTAATTTCAATACAATTTAAGAAGTAATGATAAAGAATATAATGCTCAAATATCTATTTGATAAACCAATACCTTGACATCAATTCGCCCTGATCTAAATGAATCATTACCTTCATATCGGCCAACTACGCACATCCCCTTATATCATTTAGTACAAAAGGCGTTGATATATTTCATTAAAATACCGTAGGTTATATCTATTTGATTTCATCCATATTTTTCTTTAAATCAAAATTCTTTTTCATACGATTTTGATACACATTCAGAGTTTTGGATTCATTAGATAATAAATTTTACCAAAATTTGGTTTATATTGCTGGCATTTAATTGCCAATTTATCCTCGTCAGTGATTTGACCATTGGGCACACTAATATATATATATATATATATATATATATATATATATATATATATATATATATATATATATATAT
>JAYMFT010062435.1:0-14863 GCA_038088735.1 Panulirus argus | reverse complement strand
TATAGCATTTGTAATTGGGTAATTTACGTGGGGGTTTGCCAGGAGGCGTTCGACATTCTTGCAAACATATGACATCAGTGTCCTCGGTAAAAACAACCTTGTGATGGAGGTCAGAATACCTTTTTTTCATAGAGGCAATGTTCCAAATGAGTACTGTGATATCACTATGCTGTCGAACAATATTCCTGTTAGCCATTGCCCTTATAAGTTGCGTGGATCTCCCTTAGGCTGTCGAGTCTTTCATGTATTTGTTTGTAGTGATTTAGCACAACGTTTCACAGATTTCTATTTTCAGTAACTGCGGGATGACTTAACGGGTCTCTAACGCCTTTACCATGAAGGAGTTTGGGAACTGTTTTCCTTAGCAGCTCATCAACTTCTGCTTTATTCACTATCATCGTCATAGTGTGAAGCACCTGACGGTGATACGCCGCCGTTTTCCTTTTCATGTTTTAAGCGCATTATAAGCTTTTCCTGCTTAGTAACTCTCTCACTTAAATCCTTTTGCGCTACCGCTCACAGGATGAGTATGGGGTGCAAAATAAATTTGCCGGGGTTTTCCCCTCGGCACAAATCAAATCAATAAGACACCATTTTGACAAACATATGTAGTGTAATAGTCCCCAGGTCTGTTGATGAAAAATGCACACATGTCTCGTTCAAACCTTACGTTTATTTTTCATTCAAGATATGAAATGGAAATAAACAGCTTCAGATTAAAGGAAATAAATCTTCACAGATGGGAAATTCTAACTTCCCGCGACAGAAAATAAAGGAGAAGTAAATGTGAAAATTATATAGAGGTGTAGCAGAGCGCTGGTCATGTGCCATCCAGAACCACACGCCCATAAACAGTGTGTGGGCGGGGTGGAATGACAGGGAGCCTCACCCCACGCCCACATCGGTGCAGGGGAGGGGGGGAAGCCCTTAAGACGAGGGTAATGAACACGGAGGTCGGAGGAGACCAGCGACCACGGGGGCTTGAGACTGTAGAGGGGTGAAGGAAGGATATAGAAACAAGTGAGATGAGAGATGGAGATGAGAGGAGCTTAGAGACTAAAAGCTGTAAAGTGGGAGTTGAGACAGTGGAGAAGAGGAGGCGTTGACAGAGTACAGTCATGAGTAGGGTTGGAAGTCTAAAGACTCTTTGAGGCAGTGGGGTAGAGACCACGAAGGATGTGGTAGAGGACCATTAAGGAGTAGAATGGGCTTGTAGCATTTGGGTTGAGCCCATGGAGGAGGTAGAGATGTTGGGGTAGAGACCAAGCCTTGCGAAGAAATGGTTCAGTGGTGGACTAGAGACCGGAAGGGAGTGACGAGAGAGAGTAGAGAACAGTGAATTGAGACTGGACAGGGTGGAGACCAAGGGGGACGGATGAAAAGGAGACCGACGGATAAGTAGAAACCAGGGACGCGGACCATTTAGAAACGGCATGTGACATTTACGTTTATCTCGTTATCACCTTTTTATCTTTCGTATGTTTAGATATCCATTAGTCCTCTTGAGGCAACAGATTTGATTTTTTTTTTTTTTCATCGTTGGAGGCCGCAGTCACGGGCAAAAGTCTGCATCAAGGCCAGGCATTAAATGAATTATTAAGAGGTAATGAAAGGGAAAAAAAGAAGAGACAAGGAAAAGTATTCACGAAATTTGGAGGAAATGAAAAACCTGTCTTTTAAAAAAGTGCCAGGTTACAGTTATTGTGAAAGACATGAGAGGGTAAAGAGTTCCAAAGCTTCGAGGTGTAGGGAAAGGGATAGGTATCAAAACGGCCCACCCTTGATTAGACAACGCAGCAGCTTACCGGCTATTGCGTGATCTATCTAGTGGTGAGAGCACACAAGCAGCCAGCTCTAGCGAGTAAAAGCCAAAGAGGAATCTATGGAGGATGGAAACTGAACCAACATTACGGCGTAGGGCAAGGGGGTCAAGTTTGGAAGTTAGCCTGGAAGGGTTTTAAGTCGGACCGCTTTCCACTCAACTCTGTCAAGTAAGAATACAAAGCTAGAACCACCCCAAATGTGAGAGCATTATTCCAGACAAGGACGGATCACTCCTTTGTATAAACTGCAAGGACGAAAAGAAATTTCAATATTCAAACAGGTCTCCCAGTTTCTTAAGAGGCAGACTTAGCAAAATCCGTAATCTGGGATTTTCAGGATAATGCGGATTCTCGCTAATACTAAGTATATTCGTGGAGTTAAGAGGTGGAATTACAGAATCGTAAAATGATAGAGAAAAGTTGTGAGAAATTTCTGTTAGCGAGATGTGCAGGAATTGGATCTTAGAGGCATTAAACTTAACCAGGTTTCCTCATCCCTACTGAGATATCTTGTCCAAGTCCGAGTTTATTGACGAAGTTTTATCGAGACGAGATGCAAATCGAGTGAGAGAATAAGGAGCAGAACTGAATGATTTGGAGGAATGCAGTGTGTTGGAGTCGTTAGCGTATGAGTGCATTTGGTTATTTTTATAGGAGAGAAAATCGTTAATAGGAAGAAAAAGAAAAGGGTCTAGAAGACAGGACAGAACCTTGAGGGACACCGCTGTTGATGGAGAAAGAGTGAGAGGCTGATCCATCAACAACCACTGAGATAGATCGGCTGGAGAGGAAGCTAGATATGAAGGAACAAAGTGAAGGAGAGAAGCCAAAAGAAGGGAGCTTAGAGATGAGACACCGATTCCATGCCCTATCAAAAGCTTTTAATATATTGAGAGCAACTACATAAGACTCCCCAGAATCTTTCAGGGATGAAGACCAGACATTAGTAAGACAGGAAGTCTGACTGGTGATCAGAGAGAAGACCGAATGTTTATCTTAAATGTTTTGTAACTACTGGTCCCAGCGTCGACCTGGATCTATAGTTTATGTCCAACAGCATTTCACTTGCTAAAAAGCTACAGACAATTCACTGCTGTCAGGTACTTATAGAAACAATCGGGTGATTACCACTAGGCAGAGTGGAGAACAGGTCTATTTCGAGTAATTTTTCCACAAGTTGTGGATCTAGATTTCGCTGTAGGAGATATATGGATCTGAGCATAACTCGTATAACGAGTTATATGAAGTAAAGATGATTCTAATGTTCAGTATGAAATAAGAATGCTCTAATATTGAACGAAGACAATTTGAGGGGGAAAAGAATACTTGTTATATTCGCAACATTTCAGCCATGATCTCACTCGTCTAGCGCTGTGAAGTCACCACAGCGTTAGACCCGGCCATGACGCAATAACCACGAACATTACCCAGGTTTACGTCATCAGGCCGCGCATGCGCTCCAGGCCGGTCAAGACATACCTGGCCCGCCACAGATACCAATCGTACTTTTACTCGAACTCTTCGGCAAACTTTTCGCTTTTACTTCGCGTCTCTTGATGAAGGAGTTTACTTTCTTCATCTGTCATGGCGGCTAAGTAGACTGTTCTCTTTACAGCCCAAAACTGTGGCTTCCTTGCGGGCTCACGAATTCAAGCTGCCCCAAGAAATATCAAAGAGCTCTGATCGTTTTTCTGAACAACTAGGTTGTCGGGTCGGAGAGTCATAGAATGAATTGTCCAGTTTTTCTTTTTTCCTATCTGTTTAAGAACATGCACCTAAATACTCACCGCTAAACACCGATGGGAAGGTGTCAAGTTCACTCAAATCTTACGTTCCCAGAGCTCCTTCACCGCAGCTCATTAGGGATGAGTGAAGAAATTTCGCCGTGAGGTAAATGGACTCACGAAAGAAAAAATCCGCGTAGATTCATACATGCAGGTGACCAGCTGAATCACTGGTATTCACATAAGTGTCATTTCCTCTCTCGCTGCAAGTGTGTAACGACAGCAAAAACTGAGAACATCTAGATTGCTTCGTCTGCAGATGATGGTAGTAGGGAAAAAAACACACACACAAAAAAAAAAATCGCATAGAAAACAAGTGTTGTTAGTTCACTGTTTCAGGGCGTTGTTTCGTTCGAGTGTCTCGTTTGAAGCTTCGAATCCGACCAGAGGCGCCGTGGTATGTCGGCAGCAGGACTCAGACAAGCGGTTCGTTTGGCGTCTCGTGTTCGCAACGAAGCACACCGGAAGAGCCGTGGGCGGCGGCGGCGGCGGCACCAGCCAGACAGGTGACTCACGCACACGCACCATCCTGGACCGTCTAAGGGTTTGAGACGGGTTGTTTCTCTGTGTAACTGTCTATTTGTACATTAAGGGGAGGGAGTTTTACACTTGTGTGGGGCCCCATCTCTTGAACACTGTCTATACTACCATATCTCTCTATCTATGTGTGGTGCCTGCGTGAACCACGTCCTCAGTCAATCTGAGCCAATCACCCACCGCTTTTATACTGTAAAAAGTATTTTCTTGCATCCTTATTGACAAGTATCCTGCTTAATTTCGTGCTATGTTTTCTGGTTCCTCTGTCACTAGATTTCTCAAATTACAGTCCCTTTATTCAGTATCATTTAAAACCTTCAGGGTTGTGATCAGGTCACTCCTCACTCTTCTCTCTTCCAGGCTGGATAAATATAAAGCCCCACAAGCCTTTCCCCGTAGCTTAGCTCTCAGTCCTGGCACCATCTTCGTTGTCCTCCTCTGGACCTTCTCTCTGAGTTCTTTTTGTCTTTACTTTTTACGTGGTGACCAATCTGTGAGCGCATATTCTGGAATCGGCCTTATGTGCGATATGAATAGCTTGCTAAATATGTCTTTATCCATATATTTGAAAGCTGTTCTGAGGTTTGCCAGCAGCTAGTTTGTCTCCTTAGTTGTTCCACTAACATGAAAACCTGACAACAGGGTAGGGACGCGCGCGAGCGCGCGCATGTGTGTGTGTGTGTGTGTGTGCTGAGAGTGGAGGGTAACTGAGAGGGAGAACTCATGCTCTACCACCCAGTGAATGTTTGTTCATTCTGACTCGATCCGTAGTAAATTAGCAATGAGACACGAGCTGCTAATCCTAACTTGATTTTCAACGTTTCGACACTTCGTCTTACTCATGGGAATACAGTCTCCCGAGGATGGCAATTGTCGCAAAGTTGGGAACTGAATCCTGATTCACGGCTCGTGTTCTCATTGCCACCTTTGTACCTACGTACGTGCCACACCGCCTTTCTGGGCGACGAGCGTCGGCAGCGAGGAACACTTGTGATGGCCTCAGGTTCTGCTACTTGCTACTAGGATGGTCACAGAGTGTGATTTTAAGTTTTAGCTCGTGTTTTTAGGACTTTATGCTGCGTACGAGTAAGTATACGGGTGATATACGTGCACAAACGAGCACAATACGAGATGAGAGTGTATAGCGTATGTGTTTAATCGAGCGTAATACTTGTGAATAAGAGACCATGTACACAAGCTCACTGCGTATACATACCAGCGTTATTAACACACTGAATAAGAACATACGGGCGTATGCGAGTACACTAGATGCGTATACGAGAATGATAACTATATGTATTTAAGTGTAATACCTTGTGGATACAGTCATCACACGTGTACGTGCTAGTGTAACCAGGGTTAAAATATATAGGCCAGAAATGTTATTCTTTCAAATATCAGTTGTTAGGCCTTCCGACACGTGTATTCGGAGACAGAATCTCCTGCGGGTGGTTTTATGTTATCCTCATGTGTCTGTTCTGGTGCAAAAAAAGAAAAAAAATTGTAGTCACGTTCAAAATCGGAATAAAAAGATTTGTTCTCAATGTCATCAGTTCCGTCTATGTCTGTCTCTATGTCTGTCTATTTGTGTTTGATTAGCATGCAAAGTGGGCCCCCAGCTCTTGAATTCCCTTTTTCTGTAACGCTTTTTTTTTCACTTTTCTGTACTGACAAAATCTTATCAAAGCATGTACCATTCATCCACAACGTTGATGCGAATAAAAGGACACCTATCTAGCTTTTTCTAATACGTTCCTTTGCTTAATTTTCTGCTGCATCCCTTTGAAACCACTGCTTTTAAGTTTTATTTACATGTAGGTAGCCTCTGACTCTTCTGTTTTCCTTGATGGACAATTCTATAAAGCATCTACAAGTCTCCTATTACTATCTTCTGCCGAAAGATTGGATAACATTTTGATTTCCAAGTCCCTTTCATACACATGTTCACGTTGTTTGTTCCCTTTTAGATTGTATTAAATTTTGTCTTCTTTCCCCGTGTCCCATCTTCATGATTTTGCATTTGTTTAAGTTGAACTTAATCAACCGTATACCTAAATAAAACTTTTTTCTCAAGTCCATTTATAAGTTAAAGTAGTCCTGGTTATCCATCACTTATCTCGTGCCCTTAGAGCTGTACTGCTAGAAGTATTCCAGTTTGAAACAAGTTCTTCTGGTGGGAAATCAGCATAGATCAAGAAGACAGCAACAACGCTGTGATCGAGTCCTTCTATACGGCAGGGGAGCACCTCAACCTATCTAGAAGAGGCTCTTCTGATCATACGAGTCCTTTGTTCCTGCTCGTCGTACGTACTCTTAGGTCAGTACTCGGATATCTCCTCCCTTGTGTCTGCTTGAAAGTCAAACTTCTTTAACCCGCCTCCTGATGGGACGGTGTCCTTTTGCCCATTGCCAGTCCAAAAACATGCAAGGCCATCCATCCATCCCTTAAATCTGAAACGGACGTCGCTTTTGTTGCAAGAGCCTTGGATATTTATTATGTATGACTTCTCCTCTCCGAACCCATGTTGTTTCTCAAGAGTGAATAGAGTAATATGATGAAAAAATAGGAGAGCTTTTGTGACGAGAAGGAGAGCAGACGATTGGACAGAACCCAGAGAGAGACACGTTATAATCTAACATGCTGAGAGGGAGAAGTGGCTCCAACTACAGCTTCCACAGTGGAATGGCTCGAGAGAAAACTTTGAATTGGAGAAGAGAGAGAAACAGAAAAGCCAAAGGAAGTAAGTCTAGTTTGTAAAATGCTTGGATATGCTGAGGGTCATTAAGAAATTCCCCAAGAGAGGAACGGCAGACGTTAACGTTATTAACCATAAGTCAGGTCGGACCAGGCCTGGGTTGAAAACGTGAGGGTTCCATATCTGGGCGTGGCAGTCAGCCCTACAGCTAACCCAGGTGTTCATCCTCCCCTCGGAGCTGGTCGATAAATGTGTACTTTCCCTAAGCAGGTGTGTGTGTGTGTGAATACATACATGTGAGTAGAGACACGATACATAATAACAGGTTACGAGACACGGGGCACCACGAGTGTAAAACCCTCTCCCCTTTACACACAAATGGTAGTCACGTAAGAGGGATCGCCAGTAGACCTTATACCGCGACAACTGTACTGATGATCCTTGAGAGGTTATGGAATTAAGATTAATAGAGTTTGATTATTTATCGACGCATCTCGAAACGTATGAACCTCGATCATGCTGTCATTCTACCCGTTTTCGGTTACGTTATCAGGGCTTGTAATCTAAGCGACCTGGGATTGTAAACAAGCAGGGGTGGTTGATATATCGAACGATAAGGTCAGTAGATTTTTTTTTTTAGCTGTTATTAGTCATTGGTAAAACGATTTAATATTCGTTTTCATGTAATTTTGCTGTTATTAGTTTTTCAATGGTCAACTTTTTTGTTGCTCCAGTTCTCAAAGAAGAGAAGTTAATCTAACCAAAAAGTCTGACGATTTCGGAATTAAAAAAATATATACATCAAAATATGTTTTGCTTATATATTGCTTCTGGCCCGTTACTGCTCGATATATTTACCTTAGAATAGAAAGAGCTTCCTAAGCAAATAGATTAGGCTTTATCTAGACTTTGCTTCATTTCTTAGTGAAAACAATATCCTTATCTTGAAAATTTTTCTCTTCCTAGATGGTGAGCCTCATTAGCTTGAATTGTGCCTGGTGAGGTAACGGTGAAGTGCACTTTTATCTACGTTATTTGACAGCTTCCTCTACCCACACAAATATCCTGGTGACCATAATGTACCTAAAGTGCTCACAACAGTAATAAATTCTCTTTTTATTCCGTCACTAATTTGCGTAAATTTAATCACGAGCGCATAAAAGTCGCGGGAGTGCTCGCGTGACCACAAGCTCTTACAGTTGTTTCAGAGGCATTAAAATGTGCACACCTGGGGAGCTAAATGCCTCGACTTAGTCGCTCTCACTGTCTTAAAATCCTGGACCTCTCTCGTGATATGCGCTGAGAATTAACCTTCTCTCCAGCTAGATGTCTCTTCTGCTTTCTCTGACCATCATCGCCTTTGCGTCTGGTTTCTGTCTTGTGAGACTCTCTGACGATGGTGTCTGCGGATGTAGGAGGAACATGACTCCGGTATCTTGGAGTGGTAGGCAGGCCAACAACCCCTTGTCGTCACAACCCATGGCCGGGTCTAACGTGACGTTGGTAAGGATACCTCCGCGTTGACTCGCGTTCTTGCTTCGTTTATAATTGATTACTTGCTCGTACTGTACGCCTGTAGTGTGAAGGAGAGTAGGGGACATACCATACACTCACGAAGCCCCATCACTTAAAAGGCTTCTCTAACATCATATAGTTATCTAATCCGACAACACGAATTATATATTTGATAATGAAGCGAATAACGAGTTTCGGACGAGAATCGAAGGCAGTTCGATGCTTCTGAGTTATCGAATCCCTTTGTGTTTACGGAGCTGAACGAACTCGACACTCGACAAATTCTGAAATTTAATGGAACAGATCAAAGTATAGATCAGAACTTTGGCATTACTGTTCTTTGTGATCCAGACCTGCAGTCTTTGAAGTGACAAGCCAGATATAATCGTAAAAGGAAAGTGACTCCATCCACCTTTGATATGCAAACATTTCAAAGCGGATATATCGTCTGTCTGCCGCCCTGTTTCATAGAACCATATGGGATAGTTGCTCTGTGGCAATGGTAGTCGGTCTGAGGCCATAACAGTCAGTATAGAGGCATAATGGTTTAGTCTGGGGTTTGAATCGTAGACTGAAGCCATGGTAAAGTGGCTGGAACTATTACGTTTAGCCTAGGACTTGGCGTCGTCGTCGTGATGTCTGTTCTGGGAGCCATGATAAATATTGTAGTGTGGGTCTATGACGGGCGAAGCGAGGCTATGATATGATGGGGATTTACACCATGATGAATGGTCACTGGCTTTGATAGACGATCTGGGGGCTATGATAGATAGCCGTAGGCCCATGATGGGAGGTCCTGGCTTATGACGGATGGTCTCAGAACATGATATATGGTCTTGGGCCAAGGTGGAAGGTAGGTCTGGGGGTCATATCATACTATCTGGGGCATGGGAGATAGTCTAAGGCCATATCGAATAGTCTTGAATCCTGAGGCCATTTGTGAAGACATGATGTGTGTGATCTAAGGGTAATGATATCTGGTTTGGAGGCAATGAAGAATGGTATTGACCATTGACAAGAGGTCCGGAGTTATGGTAGATGGTCTCTCCCCATGGTAGGTTGTCTGAGGTCATGGTGGATGGTCTAGAGCCATGATGGGTGGTCTTAGATATTGAAAGATGGTCTTAGGTAATGATGAGTGGTCTAAAATTATGAGATATGTTGTGGAACCACGACAGATGCATTTTTTTTGGGGGGGGGTCCATGATGGATAGTGTAGGACGATGTTGTGCTACTTAGAACCATGAAGGATGATATTGGGCAATGATGGATGGATTAGATCAGGGGTTTTTAACCTTTCTGATGTCTCTGGATCCCCTTCAGCTTATCTCCAATGTTATATCGGGTCTGAATCCCCAATCATGAACAGGTAGTACCACCCAAACCTTTACTAGAGATAGCGCTAAGGTGAAATATGTAAGAAATACAGATCTATCTTCCATTATCAATCCATAGGTCTCGTAAACTATTCACCCAACCTTTTCTGAAAGACTCTTTCTTATTCCATTCATTGGATGGGAAATACAAGCTCGTATTGATAGTCAGCCACATCATAGAATCAGAATCACAATACGGAAGAGAACGCCAACGTCTGTAACTGAATGCAGCGTGTTTCCCTTCATACTCTCTCTCACCATCACGTTCATTGGAGAGAGAGAGAGAGAGAGAGAGAGGGGGGGGGGCTCATCATCAAACACTCATTCACTGAACACCTCGGTGACCGTACATCCACTTCATCCTCGACGAACGCGTCTCTGGCACACTCTTCTCTATCACCACTGGCCTTTGTGATCCGCCCCTCGTCGAGTCGGGTCGGACGCATCTTCCCTACACCATGAACACCATTAGCCTCTGACATGACCCATATGCTTAGGGTCAGAGGCTAAGGTGAGGGATGCTGATTGCTGGAAAAGAAAAAGAATGCAAAGAAATGGAAGGACGAAACGTACATGTTTTGCCTCTCGATATAGAAAATGTAATAAATCACATATGAGCAAAGTGACGGGAATTCTGCTCTTAGACTGGACTAAGTCACTGGAGTTGTCAAGGGCATAGGAGTTGATGTGATTAACCTTAGTATAATTATGGTAGAAGCAAGAGAGAGCCATTACCCAATCAGCCGGTCCATTTATTGCGGAAAACGGTGACGTTTTTCAAGACAAAGAAATTATGGCAAAGATATCAACTGCCGTTTTTTATTGCGTCTGTATTTACAACCGAAGACGCAACTCCGGTCTCGAATGCAGCTTCGCTAATAAGAGAGGGGAACGTTCTGTAACGAACAAATTGACATAAAAGCTGAAGACTCGTTAATTAGCAATGAGAGGAATCTAAGTCAATAAAACGGAAGAACCCGATAAGTTTTATCCTAGGACAATGAAAGAGGCGAAAATTGGACCCCTACTTAAGCCCCTGACTGCCAGTGTAACAAGTCATCGCCCGGAAATTATCGTCCAATTAGCTTAACGTCTGTTCAGCCATTGGAAAACTTAAGGGAGCCACCATCCGAGACAGAGTTGTAAACCATTTAGATGACTTGCACATGGTTTTTCGACGAGGTCCCTCATATCTTAACAAATCTGCTTGATTTCTCTTACGATATGATCAACATGAATGATGAGAGTAAAGCAGTTGATGTCATCAATCTGCATTTTTCAAAAGTCATTCGTTTTGGTTCCGCAGCAAAGGTTACTGGCAAAGAATTGTCGATGGACTTGATGAGGTTGCACCTCGGTGGCTGGGAAACTGATTTACTGGACGCAAACAAAAGAGTCGTGATTAATGGTCAAGCCTCAGAATGGTTATACGTAACAAGCGGTGTGTCACAAGGATCAGTCTTCGGCTGATTCTCTTTCTCATATATATATATATATATATATATATATATAAGTGATATTGATAACGGTTTACAGTGTAAGATATCAAAATACACAGATGACACTAAGCTAGGAAATGAACTACGAATGAGCTTGAACGCCTGCAGCTTCAGAATTACATAGACAAACTGTGTTGGATTGGGCTCATAGATCGGCAAATGAATTCTAAAACGTCGGCAAGTGCAAAATTTTACATAATGTTAGTAATAATGAAAAGGCTACCAACTGTACGAGTTCTGTTGGTTTAAAAAAGTTAATTGACGAAAAAGAACTTGGGTGTAATAATGTCTAGTGACCTAAAACTAAGTGAGCATTGCACAGAAACGGTGAAGAGGGAAAAAAAATTCTTTGATTCATAAGCAGGGCCTTCGAGTTTAAGTCTAGGGAAGTCAACCTTACTCTTTACAAGCAACGGGCGAAGAGGCGTCCCTTTTAATAGTGGTAAGCCTGTGCCACCAGTATCGTGTATGTAGCACGTAAGACGTAAGATAATGCATGTGTCGTTTTCGCGTTCAGCGTCCCAGAATCCATAGAGGTAACACCACGATCCGGTAACGCTTGCTTACCAGTGGCGTCTCACCACGAAAAAGATGAAAGAATTGCCCCTTCATGCAGTAGAAAGACCATGCGAAAGATATATGATGATCTACGCAGAGCTACAAATTAAAGGTAGAAAAGGAAATGTAATTAAGCCCGAGAGCCACTAAACAAGAAAGATAAGAGTTATCAGGTCATCAAGAATCCCGAGAATATATCATATGAAAATATATGACAGGCCAACCAAGAAACTGCCAGGAGGAAGCAGAAACATGCATGGAACAACTACATAAAAGTTTAAAAGAATACTTCACGTTTGGTTAAAGTCAATTCCCAGATGAACCAAGAATAGCTAATTATGTAAATGGAGCTCAGTGAGAGCTCCGAGCGTTAGCCCTGCCACGGTGGCAAATTCTTGTAAGTACGTGGCTTCTCTCTCTCTCTCTCTCTCTCTCTCTCTCTCTCTCTCTCTCGTGACGGCTACCGCAGCTAGAATATCCAAGTCTTTCCAACCTTACGTTTTTCTTGAATCCAGAAAAATCTGTCATTCCTTCAGAGGAAGGTTAAGCATAACCTTAAGAAAGGATGACACTTATTTTTTCGTCACTCATAACCGTACTGTGGGTGCCCCTGCGCCTGTGATGAAAAAGGAGAAAAGAAAATGAGCCGAAAAGGAATATTAGATGATCAGAGAAGGAGACGCGTGAGGAGTGATTTGTGGATAAACAGAAAAACTGGGGGAGAATATACAAAGGTGAGGACCGCAGGTGGGTTGGGTTGGGTGATGAAGAATGGATCGTTGGGGAGCAAGAGGAGGCTAGGGTGGAGTCAGACTACAGGGAGAGGAGGGGGAGGGGAGTCTAGGGGAGACTGACTCGGGTAGGAAAGCAGGTAAGGGAGGGAGACAAGGGGAGAGGGGTAAAGAGGACGACCTAGGGGAGAGGCAAGGGTAGGCGGAGGTTGATGGTCCACCAGGGAACCGCCATCCGACCCTTGACAAACCCGGTAATTACAGTGTCGTGTTCCCGTCGAGCGGCCGTGGCTCGGGCTCCCTCACCGCCCTCCATACACCTGTTTCCCTGACCCAGACAGGATCCTAGCATGACCATCTACACACACACACCCACACACACACCCTCTACCGCCAGCCCTATCTATCTACCTATCTATCTATCTATTCCTCACGCCACACGATTTGTACTATCTACTCCCTCCACCTTCCATCCTCTACGTCACACGACCGTCACTATCAGCTACTCCACAGCAACCACCCTCACGTCACACTGACATTAGCTGCTACTCCGCCCTCCACACTTCCGTCACAAGACCCTCAGTTTCAGCTCGCTTCCACAACCACCCTCGCGTCACACACAACCATTGTTTACCACTTCCACCGCCTCCATCTCACGTCACATGACACCTACCATCAATGGTACCCACTCCCGTACCCACTAACCACCACCTCAGGTCGTACGACCCCTTGCCATCACCTCCGTCAGCCTCAGAACTACCACCACCGGCGTGATGAGCTCCAAGATCCCGAGGTATTATACCACCTTCTTCCACTCCCAACACCACCACCACCTTGGCCTCCAAGAATTCTGTTTTTACCACCACTACAACCACAACCTTTATCCACACCAGTTCCATCCGCTCACCGTAAGGTACACCACACACAGCCAGGCACCAACAGCTCGCCTTATATCCACCCACAAACATCTCTCATCATATTCCCATACCAACTAACCCATCGCCTCCCTAGGGCCTTTGCCTCATCTCCCCGTTACCTTTCCTCCACCTTCGGTACCAGACGTCAGATAGCACCTCGTGCCCTGCTTCCTCATGGTGCCATGACGCCCTATTATCTGTGTAGATGACATCACGTTTAAACAGAGGAGTGTTTGTTTTTGTTTACCGAGATGGCACAGGCAACCGAAGCTCTAATCAAAGCCCTTGGCCACAATCTCATTTCATTTCTCACCTCTGCTGTCTGCTGTCTATATAACACGCCTTCAGTCGTCTAGGGTTACGACCCCAACAGCTTAATGATCCTTCATTCTTTAAACGCGGTCGTGACTGGATTTATGAAACGAGTAAGATTTTTAGTTTATGGTTTTACAGTTTATAATCACGTGCGTTTTATTAACCAGAACGCAGGCGCGCTTGCAACTCTGTCAAGATATTGGCTCAAACGCTTATCACCTCCCTGCTGTATGCTGTCTTACGCGGCCAGACTCGTGTAAACGTTCTATGTCCAAACAAGACTTTCGGGTGTCAGCGACGACTCTCTCACTAGAGGGTCTTATTATTTGACATCGTGTATCATTTAAAAGTTGGCAACTTTTTCAACACTTCAGACTTGCGTTGAAGAGTATGAATACATCTTGATATATTTCTTACTAGCGCAACGGGTTATTATCATGTCGTATTTTTATATTTTCTGGCAGTGCCCTATTTCAGGTGAGATGCTACTGCTTGCAAAAGTCATCAGTCATCTCTGTCATTATTTAACCACAAGCAGGAATAAGGAAGAGGTGGGGAGGAGGCTACATGTATTACGGTTGCTTATAGAAAACCACAAAGAAAGTAAAATCTTTCCATTCTTTGCAAACCTTTAAGAACAAACAGTCCATTTTCTCCGTCCGTTTTCTCATATTCGACTTTTCAGAGAACCATTTTCTTTCTCGGCGTTTAAGAGAGGTCGAGGATTGATTTAACCTGATTAAACACCATCATGCACAGACCAGATTGACTTATAACTTTACGTAACCCAAACTTACTGTGTCTGATAAAAAGCTGCGAGACGTACAGCCTGCTTAAAATGAAGTTGGCAAACTCCCTGGACACGAGATTAGTCTGTCACCGCCGAACTAACGAGCCATCTGGCAAGCAACTTACACTTGGCCAGCTGTAACCCCGCCTGATAACCGAGTGATTCGCGAGTCTCATTATGACTGGAAATTAAACCTTCCCAGCACGTCGAGAGAATTGGCTGCTGCTAAATAAGCAAAGATCGTAGATATCTGTATGAGTAGCTGTGTTAGCCCAAAAATGATCATAGGTATATATATATATATATATATATATATATATAT
>JAYMFT010062424.1:0-14863 GCA_038088735.1 Panulirus argus | reverse complement strand
GACTTCACTCCCAAGACATTTCCAAACCATTCTTCCCCTTTACCCTTGAGCTTCATTTCACTCAGAGCCAGAACATCCATGTTTCTTTCCTCAAACATACTACGTATCTTTCCTGTCTTCTCATCTTGGTTATTTTATTGTATCTATATATAATTTCAAGGATGTGTATTTTCTGTTTGTAGTATTCAAATTATACTGTATTTCTATAATACAGCAAGGAGTTAGTAACTTTCTTGATAATGAATAAGGTACCAATGCCAATGCCAGTAAACACATTATTTCATATATTACTTTCAAATTTAAGTGGGGAAATCATGTTATGACTTTATAGGGAATGAATGCTTTTTTTCATGGGTCAACCAGGTTCTGTTTATACAACATACCTGGATAACCGACTGCAGTAGCTATCAGAAGTTTTCCCAGTGAAAAGCAATTATTTTTGGACTATCAACTGTTTGAGTGGAACTACCCTGACCAATATATATTGCTAAATATTGTAAAAGGGAAGAAGTGAAAGTATGGAAATGAGGAAAGGATTAATTGACAGCATAGACCTCCTAAACCAGACTTATGTAACATAAACATGAGCATGGAATGAGTCACAGAGGTCAAGAATCCAGTCTGTGGAAATAAGCTATTTGAGAGGAGCATTTGGTATGACTAGATGGAACAAAGAGAGAAATGAGGGGTATATGAGAGATATGGTATGGCAGGGAATCCAAAGACAATGAATTATGGAGTGACAGAGTGGGTGAAATGTAATATTTTGAGGTGGTTTGGGCACATTGAAAGAATTAAAATTGGGGAGTTTAAAAGGAGAGCGTATAATAGTACAATTAAAGGAGTTGGTGTAAGAGTAAGATCCCCGTGACATGGGGAAATAGAGTTGTAGAATAATGGAGGATGCGTGGAATGGTATATGCATGGCCACCCCCTTGATGGGAGTTCCTGGAGGGAACAGGTTTTAGAGACTTAAAAACACAGACAGATAGATGGATGGAGTGTGGTAGTAAGGTATGGTGGCTGGTGACAAGCCTGTTTGTGGATGATACTATGTTGTTTGCTGAGAGTGGCATAAGGAAAAAATTCTGCTGTGTCAGTTATCCATAAACCACAGAAGGAGAATGTATGGCCCTGTCCCTTACAAGCATGTTCGCAAACTGAATTCCATAACCTACAATGCAGCTATGAATGATTGGCCTGGCAAATTAGTTACTGTCTCTGGGGCACTAATAATAGTGATACTGATTCAGCATTTGTTGAACATGATTCCGATCATTATAAAGAGGTGATTCTGATCATAAAACAGTGTAGTGGGAAGAAGTAAACTCCAGAGGTTACATCATAAATTCATTTGATCTGCTAACTGGTCCCTATGGCATAACAGGTATCAAAAATTGTTAAGGAGATGAGGTAGATTGTTTGAGGAGTAGCTTGGTATATGAAGTATGCACAGGAAATTTCTTGGAAACTACAGAGGAATAATTAAAGAAAACTGTGTTACAGATAGATCAAGACATCAACAGGCATGAACTGATATAAATGAGAATTTGACCTAGCTAATGAAAACATTGCATTTCATAATAAAGCTCCTGGAGAAGATATATCATAAAACTGTTTTCCTTCATAAACTCTATTTTCTGAATTCTTACAATGGACCTAACTAAAAACTATATATGAAGTAAAGATAATATAATTACCATTGCAAAGACCCATCCATAGTTGCTTGTGGTCCTTGCCCTGCATATTGGTGATGATCTGCCCTCGATGTTTAAGTCCATCTGCCTCCTTAAGAGATGACATGAAGTTCGATTCCACTACCTCCCTACAAAATGCACATAATCTTTTAACATAACTGAATACAAGTACTGTATTGATATACATGAACCTATACAGTACAGTGAGTTCTCAAGTGTCCCTCATTGATACTGAACTGTATTCACATATATGTGCTTTACATTTCACTACCCAAAATTCCTTTATGTTTAGCAAGGATTTGCAGTCATATGGTGGCACATACCTAACATACATTTCAGATCAAAGGAAGTATATACATATTCTATACATGTATTAAACTGATGAAAAAACATAAAAAGTCATTCAAATTACTAAGATGATGAAAAAGAATAAAACATAGTATATGATAAAATGCGATGATACGTTAAAAATAAATCTACTTGTGGTTCTGGCAATAAACCACAGAAAGTGTTGGCTATGTCACCATGACAATAGGGTTCATCTACCTATCTGTCTATCCATATCTCTGACATTCGTTCCCCTTGGGAACTCCCATCAAGGGGTGGCCACGGCAAAAGAGTCTCCACTTATCCCTGTCCTTCCGTGCCTCTCTTGCATACACCATTCCATGCATTCTTCCTCTATTTCTCTCCCTTCGGTATTACTCCACCCTATCTGCCCATGTCACAGGTGGTTTTCTACTCACACCAACCCCTTTAATTGTACTATCATACAATCTTTTTGTAAACTCCCACTCTTGCATTATTTCCACATGTCCAAACCACCTCAAAGTATTACATTTCACCCATTCTACCACCCCACAATTTGCTCCCTTTGCATTCCTTGCCATACCACATCTCTCATACACCCTTCCATTTCTTTCTTCATTCCATCTAGTCACACCACATGCTCTTCTCAAATAGCTCATTTCCAAAGCCTGGATTCTTGACCTCTGTACCTCATTCCACATCCATTTCACTACCCAAAATTCCTTTATGCCTAGCAAGGATTTGCAGTCATACAGTGGCACATACCTATCATACATTTCAGATCAAAGGAAATATATACATATTCTATGCATGTATTAAACATGAAAAAAAATAAAAAGTCATTCAAATTACTAATAAGATGATAAAAAAGAATAAAACCTGGTATATGATAAAATGCTATGATACGTTAAAAATAAATCTACTTGTGGTTCTGGCAATAAACCACAGGAAGCGTAGGCTATGTCACCATGACAATAAGGTTCATCTATCTATCTCTGACGCCTGTCCCCCCGGGAACTCCCATCAAGGGGTGGTCATGGCAAAAGAGTCTCCACTTATCCCTGTTCTTCCATGCCTCTCTTGCATATACCATTCCATGCATTCTTCCTCTATCTCTCTTCCTCCGGTATTACAGCACCCTAATTGCCCATGTCACTGGTGTCTTCTACTCACACCAACCCCATTTAATTGTACTATCATACAATCTCCTTGAAAACTCCCACTCTTGCATTATTTCCACATGCCCACACCACCTCAAAGTATTACATTTCACCCATTCTAAACTCCACAATTTGCTCCCTTTGCATTTCTTGCCATACCATATCTCTCATACATCCTTTCATTTCTTCCTTCATTCCATCTAGTCACACTACATGCTCTTCTCAAATAGCTCATTTCTACAGCCTGGATTCTTGACCTCTGTGCCTCATTCCACATCCATGTTTGGGCTGCATAGGTCAGGGCTGGAAGGACTAAGCTGTCCCTTAATCCTCTCTTCGCTTCCATACTTACACCTCTATCCTTCATTATTCTACTAAGGAACCCAATGACTCTTCTACCCCTCACTTCTTCCAGTCTTTTTCCTCGCATATCCACAGCAAAATCTAGTACATTTCCTTCTTTCACTCTAACAATAGGGTCCTTATCTACATTAGTCTAACTATTCATTCTCTTTGCATATCATGTTGTAAACTGATGTCACATTATTCTGCATGTTTTCAATTAATTTTCCTATTATACACCGACTAAATTACCCTCATTATTTCAGGTTACATGAAAATTCTAATATTAGCGTGGCTAGCTGGGCAGGCATGCTAAAAGATTGCTTATGCCATGTAAGACTTGCATTTGTTTCATCTATTTTTTCTAATGTTTTCCTGAGTATGTAGATGATAATTCAGATATACATTAGGTAAGGACCCACGGAAAAGAGTTGTGCTGAAAAATGTAATAATAATATTTCATCAATATATCTAATGTCTCAAACTGAAGATGATGCTAGTTCTCAGTAAAATATCCATCTATATCACTCGTTTTCTCCCAAATTTTTCGAAAGGTGAGGATGATTATTAATTCATTCATTAAGTAAGAATCCAATGAAGAGAAACGTGAAGATAATATCTATGAAATACACAATTATTTACCGTATCATCTTATCGTTTACATGCCGATTGTTGTCAAAAGAAAATCACTAATGCTCAGTAAGACTTCTACTTATTTTACCTGTTTTCTCCTATATCTTTCTGTATATGTACATGATTATCATTTCATGCATTAGGTAAGAACCAAATGAAGAGAAATGAATAAGAAATTCATATGAAAAATACAATTTTCTGTATCATTTTATGGATCATATGTTGAAAGTTTTCTATTGAAAGCCACTATATCTTGGTAAGGCTTCCAACCGTTTCACCTATTCTATTGTATATTTTACTGAACATGTAGATGATCATCAATTCATCTATTAATTAAGAACCTGCTAATGAGAAGTATGGAAAAAATATATGAAAAATACAATCAACAGTAACATCTTACTAATTATAAATTAAAATATATGAAAAATACAATCAACAGTAACATCTTACTGATTATAAATTGAGTCAAATAAGTTCTGTGACAGTTCCATTTCCCTGGTATAACCAAACCCAAATAATAGCTGATTTACACTAGAATAACAATGTATGCCATCCAAGCTGCCTGGTTAGCATTCAAACAACTTGGCAGTATCGTAACCAATGAGGTTAAGTGATGCTACTGTGGTATGGGATCAACAGTTGGGTAAAGTTTTCAATTTCAGATCCTCAAGAGGATACTCTACTTTTCTGGAGTATCCAAGTTTCTACCCACTTTCTCGTGATAATTTCATTATTACACCCTTAGTGGCAGAACAGAAGTGGGGAGGCACTGCCTAACTCCATGAGGGCAATAGTAGTTTTTAAATAAAGACAAACACCTGAGGTGTGCAGGGGTCTTAGTTCTTCTTACAATTTGGGAGCCCCATTGCCTCTGGGAAAAACTGCACTGGAGTTGCCCTCTGCCAGTGGCCTGTCAAGGGTAAGACTCAAAAGTCTAAGAAGAGACACTGGAGTCTACCAGTTATGCAAGGGAGTAAAAGGGATGAGCAATTGAGGGTGATAGCTCTTTTTTTAAATGGGATTAGTTAGTCAATAGTAATTGCTAATACTAAGAACTTTAATTTGTCCTCAGGAAATTTTAAAGTGCATCCTATCATCAACCAAATCATTATGAAAGATTTACTAAAAACCAAGCCTAAAAAATTTTTCGTCTAAGAGGCATCTAGCAACGCTAGTCAACCTCCTCCCCTCCTAACCACAAGGCACCCCACTCTCCCTTTAATGGTCACAGTCAGTCAGGCCAGCAGTGTGAGGTACAGTGTAGTATCAAAAAGTTCCAAGACTAGGCCAATGTACATGAAAGTACTCACTAGATTCAAGGCTGGGCACCTACTCCTTCAAAATAGTCCCCTTTGGCAGCCAAACAGTGCTCCCAGTACCAATGCCTCTGCTGGAAGGCTTTCTGGAAAATTTGTTCTCGAAGCATGTCAAACACCTGCGATTCGTGCTGGATCTCCTCCACGATGTCAAAATGGTGACTCTTCAGCTGACACATCATCTTCAGGAAAAGGAAGAAGTCGCAAGGTGCCATATCTGGCGAGTAGGGCTGGTGTGGGAGGGTCACTGTGCTGTTGTGGCCAAGAAATTCACAAGTTATGAGAGCTCAATGAGAGGGTGCATTGTTGTCATGATGCATCCAACTGCTCTCATGCCACATTTCAGGTCATTTTTGCCGAATTTCCTCCCTCAGGCACCTCAGGACATTGCAGTAAAACTGTCCATTCATGGTCTGGCCAGTGAGGATGAATTCGCGGTGAACAACCCCACGAATGTCGAAGAAAACAATGAACATGCTCTTCATCACACTGCGGACCTGCCTGGCCTTCTTCAGTCGTGAACATTTTGGGCACTTCCACTGCGAAGACTGTTGTCTGGTCTGCGGGTCATATCCGTAGACCCAAGTCTCATCCCCAGTGATAACCCTCGACATGAAGGTTGGGTCATCCAGGGCACGTTAATGGAGATCTTGACAGACCTTGGTACAGTGCTCCTTCTGATTGGGGGTCAGAAGCCTGAGCATAAACTTTGCACAAATGCAGTGTATGCTCAAATCAGACATTAAAATTGCCTGCACTGTTCCATATGACACATCAATGATGGCAGCAATGTCCTTAATGGATCTCCAACGATCCTCATGCACAAGTTGCCAAATTGTTTCCACATTTTTGGGGTTGAGCTGGTAGAAGGTCGCCCAGACCTCTTGTCATCATCCAGTGAGGTTCTACTGCTTTTGATTCATGTGTGCCACTTGAAACACCATGCACAACTCATTCCTTCATTGCCATACACATGACAAACCACGTCAAAGGTCTCATTTACAGATTTACTGAGTTTGACTCAGAATATGATGTTTGCTCTCTGCTCTAGTTTGCTGTCCATGATGAAATTGCAAATGTTCCTGTGCATGTGGTCAAAAGAAAAAAAAAATCCCATAGAACAACACACAATGTTCACTGAATGACTCCACTTGGCAGACTGATTGATGACGCCTACACCTAACCGTCACAGCATGCACATCGCCGTACTGCCACATATTGGTGTGCTGTGGAACTAGTCTTGGAACTTTTTGATACCACCTCGTATGTATATGTGTGTATGTGAGTGGATGGGTCTTTCTTCGTCTGTTTCCTGGCTCTGCTTTGTTAATGTAGGAAATGGCAATCAAGTACAACAGAAAAGATAAGTTTGCAAAATACCTTTCTATTTCAAAATGACATTTTCTTAGCCTATTTCAACAAGTCATTAGCCTTTTCAGTTTTTTGCATCCGACTTAAACATGTCCCTCATGAAATTATTATTTATACCCAGGAATGACAGTGAGTACTTTTATTTCATTAATGTGCAGTCTTTCAAGTTTAGCATAAACAGTAGCAAATCTTCAGTTAAAGCAACATTTACCTGAATTATTGCTTGCAATGCAAGTTGAAAGATTGCTCATTGTTGGAATGAAAGTATTTTTTGTCATAATCTCAGGCTAAATTTTCATTTTATGTGGGAATTGTCTAAATCAAACATGAAGCATTGAGAGTCCAATTAGATTGCCAAAATAGATTGAAAAAATGTCATTTCACACACAAAAAAATTTAATTACATTTCTGGTATTGTGTATGGTATTCAGGGGGATTAGATAATATCTCACAGAATGATGACATATTCTATTTTATTAGTTATTTTGGCAGTTGTGTATACATATATGCATTGATACATGGATATTTTGTCAGATTTCAACTAACGAGTGCCAAAATACTTATAATTAGCTTTTATTAGAAATTTTACCCAAAGTTCTAAGTAACTAGAAATATGCAGTTACATACAAATAGATGTATTTTTATTGACATATGATGATTATGAATCGGTCTGCATTTTTTTTTACCCAGGCTTGTAACTAGTTAAATGTAAAGCTGTGTTAATCATTGCAAGTAACTATGCAGTATAAAATAGCAGTTTTATAGATGAAATTTGACTTGACTGTTGTTACTTTATTGCTGCAGGAACAAGATTGGAACATTTCTACAGAAGAAAAATTCTTAACATTGTTATTGTATCTTAGAGATTTGTTGCTTGCTGTACACCACATGTCAGATTTAGTTACTATCATAATATGATTTTATTTTGTCAGCAAATGCAAAAATATATAGTAATGATACATGAAAATGATGAATAGATAGTGTAGAACATATTGTTAATGCAAAAGATTTCATAAGTTAAATATGGAAAATTGCTTTCTTGAGAATGTATTATCTTTTGGCAAACTTGAGAAGTACAGGGATTCTTCTTTCTTTAGTGAACAATCTTGTACTTCAGCCACATTTTACCCTGCTACTACAGCTTTTGGTCTACCACCTACTTTCATAGTCTGTTCTAAGTTTAAGAGTTTACTCTTTTCCATTCTCCAGTTTTGTTGCTTCCTGTTTCACTGCTACTTCCTTTTTCTTGTTTCCTCATATATTTTTTCTTTCCCTTTTCTGCAGTCTGCCTAAAACAACTGCATTCTCTTTAGAGATCTTTATTCTGTAAGTTCAGAAAGTTGTGTATTGCACATAATCACATGATAAACGCAGATGTGAAATTCCTCAACAGATTTATTCGAGTAGTGTTAGCTTCTCAATACTCAAAACTGTAGTGATGACTGATGCCTCTTATTCCTGAAATCTGAAGGAAGAAGCTGTAGATGCATGTCTTTTGAACATAGAAAATGCCATGCATTACATAGATAGATCATTTTTATGCAGACTATGATTCAGGCATGTCTAGACATTGTTGGAAGAAAGATTCCAAGTAAAACAATTTGTATGCACCAAGAACTTATTTCAAAATTATTTGTATAGGTATCTTCTCTTTCAGGTACATGTAAATGCAAAGCCGCCATATTCATTTTCGTGCCTCATCTTCATGGCCATTGAAGACTCGGCCAATAAGGCATTGCCAGTAAAGGATATCTATGCCTGGATTTTGGACCACTTCCCTTACTTCAGAAATGCCCCCACTGGATGGAAGAACTCTGTTCGACACAACCTTTCTCTTAACAAATGTTTTCGGAAGGTTGAGAAGGCACCAGTAAGTATTTTCCAGTTGTGATTAAGATCTTCACTGCTAAAGTGAGGCCACATATAGTAAATCAAATACAGTAAAATAGATAAACACTGATATGGTTGTGTCTTTTATATTCTACAATATTTCAGCATGTAAATCGTTTCTTATATGAAGAATCGTAATTTCTAACAGGACAGTCTTAATAATGTTCAAAAGATAGATGGTAGTCCCTGGTGTAGGCAATAAGTACCTATATAATTATGTTTTTCCACCATCTGCCTTTTGAGTTACACTTCCCAACTACTGAAATTGACCAGCATACCCAGCACCTATCTTAGTGGAGATTTCATTGCCTACTGTACCATCTTGTATTCCTCATCTTTCTCACCAAAGATCCACAAGGTAAACTATTCATATACCATTTGCATCTTTTTAACATGTAGTGAGCTACATATGGACCTTCTCACATTTTCCCATCATCAACTAAGCCAGCAAGAAGCACATACCACAAGGACTTAGAAAGAAATATAACCTAAACCTCCTTACACAAAATGCAAACTCATAAAACAAAGAAACAGTCTGAGAAAAAATGACACAACAAATATAAATTTTTGAACAGTCTGTACTCCAAACAACAGCATCATAAACCTAATCTTTGAAAGGCAAACAACAAACTGGCCTTTCTTGATACTATTAACCACAAAACCCTCAGCAGTCAATTCTGGGGAACAGGAAGGAAAAGTGACACCTCCTATTCTACTGTTGCCTTCATACATGAAACATTCATAACCTAGACCAACAACATCCCTTCTCCAAAAGAAGATATGAACACACTCAAGATATACTTCTCAAAGATCAGACACAAACCATCCTCACCTCTAATCAGGAAACTTGTGAAATACCTGAGCAGAATCCACCTTGAAACAGCTGCTAATTATCTTCACTCCCACTGATACACACAATGCATTTAAAACCGTAAAGAACTCCCTTGCAACAGGTCTTGACAACTTATAAGCCTATGTGGTGTAGTGATTAGCATTCCTGACTGTGAATCACACATTGACCTGCCTGGGTTTGAATCTGGAGAAAGCATTCGGCTCACATCCAACCCAGTTGTTCATCCTCTCCTCAGTGCTAACTGATGAAATGGTATCTGGTATAGGCTGGGGTGTCTGAATATGTGAATGTAATCAGGATGAGAAGGGAGAGATAGGGTGTATATTTGAGGAGGGGAAACTGAATGTTCTTGCCATCAGCAAAATAAAACTCAAGAGGAAGGTAGAGTAATGGTTTTAGAATGTTTTAGGGGTAGAGCAGAGTGAAGTTGTGTGAATATGTGAAAGAGTGCAAGAAAGTGAGCCTCAGACTGATGTAGGTATAAATGAAAGTAGATAACAAGAGGTGGGTGATAATTAGAGCATTTACACCTTGGAGTGAGAGGAGTGAGGAAGAGAGGTAAGTGTTCTGGGGAGAACTGAGTGGTGTGACTGCAATTTTGATGCAGGGGAATAAGTATCAGTGAAGAGTGATTTGATTGGGGGATTGAGTGATGTGGCAGTTGAGAGGTATAACTAGGGGGCATTGGGTACCCTGTAATGTGAATAAAAATGGTGAACAGCTTGTGGAGTTGTGTTCGTAAAAATGATTGCTGATTGGGAACACCTGGTTTAAGAAAAGGGACACATAAGTATACATGGATGAATAGGTGAGATGGTATATAGACATTAAATGGATTATGTACTAAATGATAGCCATGCAAAAGAGAGAACTGGAAATTAATATGCTGACAGAGGCAGCAGGTAGGATATTTGATCATTTCTTGGTGGAGGTGAGGGTGAAGTTTTAAGAAAAGATGGTGAAATGGGTTAGAGGAGGATGGTGAAAGTAAGTGAGCGTAGAAAAGAGGCTTATGAAGAGAAACCGGGAGAGATTGAGTGTAGAATGGCAAAAGGTGAGACTAGATGAAGCTAGAGAAGTAGATGAGGAATGGGAGGTATTTAGGGAGCATTGCTTACACATGCAAGAGAAGTGTGTGGCATGCAGAGATTGGGAGTTGGGCATGTGAAAAAGGATAGTGGTGTGACAGAATTAAGTTGTTTGTGAAGAAGAATGGTGATATAGGTATTACTTGTATTAAAGGATTTCTGGTGATTGAGAGATGCACACTAGAAAGTGGCAGGAGATTAAGAGGAAAGTGTAGAGGTTAAAAAAGGGGACAAATGAGAGTTGTAGTGTGTAAGTATTTGCAAACTTCAAGGAGAATTTGAAAATGCTGATTCAAGTGAGAGACTGTAGAAGTTGGTGTCTTAACTAGGGAGTGTGTGAAAAGAGGAAGTTGAATAAAAGCAAGGCTACTAAGTTTAGCAAAGCAGAGGGGCATTTTAGTTTGGAGTGTAAGTTTGAATGGAGAAAATATTGGAATAAGTGAAGCATTTCAGATGATGGACATTAGAAGCAAGTCATAGAGTTGATAAGGCGGTGAAGGTTTAGGACCATTGAGGTATGCGTGGAAAGAGAGGTCTTGGCAAAAATGGGTATGTTTGAAGGTATAATAGTCCCAACAATGATATATGGATGCAAGGCATGAGCCATAGATGAGGATGTGCAGAGGAGGGTGGACATCTTTGAAATGAAATGCTTGAGGATGATATGTGGTGTGAGGTGGTTTGATCGAGGAATTAAGGAAAGGGCAAGAGATGAGTGTGGTGATAAGTAGAGTGTGGTTGAGAGAACTCAAGAGGGTGCACTGAAATGATGTGGACATATGGAGAAAATATGAGAGGAAAGGTTGACAAAGAGGGTGCATGTGCCAGAAGTGGAGGGACAAGGAAAAGGATGAGAACCAGATTGGAGGTGGAAGGATGAAAGTCTTAGAGTTCTTTCACAGACCACATTAATGTAGTAAAGGAACTAAATTACAGGGAAAACACTTAGGCTATACTCTCTGTAGTGCAGGCTTGTGAGATATATCATCATCAATACCATTTGCCCCTTTCATTGATGTCCCCATTTGTTCTCAAGTTTTCCAACAACTCCCTTCAAAACATCTTATTTTCCATAAAATACACTGATAATTACTAACCTCAACTCACATTTGACCCCTTTGTAAACCCCTGTAGTTTCCCATATACTTATTAAACAGTACAAATACTTGAGATACTTAACTAATATGTAAAGGGTCTCGATTCTATATTACTTGCAGCATTGTGATGGGTTTCATTCCATGTGGGCTCTAAAAGCTGTTACCATATGTAAGGTTTCACATCTGTGAAAACAGTGAGTGCAAGGTTCCTTTTATGCTAGAGTATGTAATGTAAGATATGTATGACAGCTTATCATCAGTGTTTTACTATCATTTATATCATTTTTAGCATTGGTGCATTAGAGATTCTGAAACAGATAGGCAGAGTGGAATACTGGATATAATTACCAAAGAAGCTGTGTATATTCAGAGGTAGGATGTTAAACAGAGAGCACCACATACCATTAAAGAAGGAAGAAGAATAAATGTGTAAGGATATGTAAGATTCTGAAGCAGATAGGCAGACTGTAGTACAAAGAGTGGGAACAAAGGACATGTGTCAGAAGAGCATTCTCAAAATGGGTCGAGGTCATCAGTCAAGTGACACAGGGTTCTGTTCTGGGACCATTTCTCTTCTTGATTTCTGGAAATGACTTACATGAAAGTATGATCACTTATTGAATATGAATGTAGATGATGCATAGTTCACGAGAGAAGTTAAAAGCTTAGAGGATTGCATCACCTTATAAGGGGACCATAACAAACTCAAAAGTTGGTCTTGTATATGGTTGATGAAGTTTAACCCAAATAAATATAAAGTAATGAGGTTGGGTCTCAAAGGAAGAAGATTTTGTTAAGATTACCATCTACTAGTTTGTGTGTGTAAGGAAGATTTGGGAGTTGTCATTGTCCCTAACCTGTTGTCAGAGTCCTTGATAAGGAGAATACTTAGGAAGACCAACTATTTGCTAACAAGTATGAGAAAAGCATTCAAGTTCATGAACAAGGAACTCTTGAGTAAGCTTTTTTCATCATACTTGGGGCCAAAACTGCAATATGCTTTTCATGTTTGTTTACCACATCGTAGCCCAAAGAGGTAATGAAAAAGGTCCAGAGAAGAGCAGCAGAGATGGTGCCAAGATTAAGGAAAGGCTAAGGCTTAAATTTGCCCACTCTGGAAAAAAAAATCTTTTTAGGTTTTAAAACAGATTGATGATGTGGACAGTGAACAGTTCTTCAAGAACTGTAATGGTAAAGCAAGTAGAGGGCATAACATGAAATTAAGCAAAAACTGTTAAAAAACATGTAAAGAGGTACTTTTATAGTATAAGAGTAATTGATTATTAGATTAGAATAACTGAGGACATCAATAGTGAAGACAGCATTCATAAATAAAAGAAGTTATGTCATTTTAGAGAATGTTCAAGAGACAAGTGTTCATATAGGCAGATGTCTGTCACTACAGTCACCTTATATCAACCAATGCTCATACAACCAGATACAAGAATAGTCCTATACCTACTATTGTGAGTCCCATAAACAGTCCATGAGTAATTGCAGAGCTAAACAAGTAAATAGCTTAGTTTCCCCAGGTATGTGTTTATCATCTATTTTGTTACTGTAATTCATACAACCATCGTGAAATTATTTGTCCCTTAATGTTCACCACTAAATAAACAGTGTATCTCAACCACAGTATTACTTTACTTTAGCCAATATGTAACTTTACATCACTTAATGTTCACCAACTACCACAAAATGCATAATGTATAAGCCATAGAATTTGCTCAGTAAAACTTCCAGTACTATGTAGACATGCCTCACTCATGTCCATATATAAAATGTAGAAGTATCCAAACCCCATTTTGATCTTAAGCTCTTTTGTGAATATCTAACTAATTATTGCTATGACCTAGCCCCTATTATGTAATTTCTCAGCTGTATATTTTCAGCTGAATGGCTGCCTGAATTTAACAAATCATTCTTTGTTATATTTTCATTTATACACACAGACACACACACACACCTGTGTGGTGTAGTGATTAGCGTTACTGACCGTAACCCATGCACAGACCACCTGAGATCAAACCTGCATAGGTTCAAATCCTGATCACGGCAGCCATCCAGTCTACCCACCTGTTCATTCTCCTGTAGGGTTGGTCAATAAAATGGGTACCTGACATAGGTTAGAGTGTGTGTGTTTTTGCATACATAGATAGGAGTAAAGACATGGTACATATATACAAAGTTAAGAGATGGGGCAACACAAATGTAAACGTCTCTCCCAGTTACACATGAGTGTTAATCACACACATTAGATATCTGGACTGCCAAAAGACATTTGGCACTGTACAGTATGGGAGGCTGATTAAGACTGGATCTCCAGGTCAGAGTAAGGGGGAGACTTCTTCAGTGGATAGATAATAACAATGATGGATAAGGATGTATGGTGGAGAGTGGATGTGTTGGAAAGGAGATGTTTGAAGACAATACATGGTGTGAGGTGGTTTGATTGAGTAAGTAATAAAAGGATAAGAGAGAAATGTGGTTATAAAAAGAGTGTCATTGAGGGAGCTGAAAAGTGTAATGAAATGATTTGGACATATGGAGAGAAATAGTGAGAAGAGGTTAACAAAGAGGATATATATGTGTCAGAAGTGTAGGGAATAAGAGGAAGACCAAATTGGAGGTGGAGGGATGGAGATAAGATTTTGAATGATCAAGAAATGAACATGCAATGATGATGAATGTTGTGCATGGGATAGAGTGAATTGGAATGCTGTGGTATATAGGGGTCAACAATCTAAATGGACTAAACCAGGGCATGGGAAGCTGCTGGGGGAAACAATGGAAAGGTCAGTGGAGGCTGGTTTTGGATCTAGGGCTTTGGTTTCGGTGCCTTGCTCATCACAGCTACAGAATGGATGTGAGCAAATGCAGCCCTTCTTTGTTCCTAGCGCTACCTTGCTAATGCAGGAAATGGAGAAGTATGAAAAAAGGATGATAATAATGATGATATTGAATGGTTTATTGAATTTAGGTAGCCTTTTTGGCTGAAAATATGCAAATGAGATAGTACAGAAACATCCAGTCCTGTTGCTTTGACATCTACCATTTCCAAAGTCTTTGAATCCCTCCTCAACTCCCATATCCTTAAACACCTCGAA
>JAYMFT010062413.1:0-14863 GCA_038088735.1 Panulirus argus | reverse complement strand
GCGGGGGGCTGGAAATCCTCCCCTCCAGTTTCTGCTTTTCCAAAAAAGGAACAAAGAAGGGGCCAAGTGAGGATTTTTCCTCTAAGGCTTAGTCCTCTGTTCTTAACGCTACCTTGCTAACGCGGGAAAAGGCGAATATGTATGAAAAAAAAAATGTCAGTATTGATTTTTGCAGTGGCTATCTTGGATTTTAACTCTTTACCAAATTAAACCACATTTTCAGGAAAGCTATCCCAGCTCATTTTCTTTAGTATCCTTAATTCATCTAAAATCATCATTCAAACCATGGTCCAATAAAATACTGTTTTCCAAGTTCCTTACATGTATTATTCTTCAAAGCATTTTGATGCTACTGGCCAAATGAGTTGAAAAAATATGGGCAAAGGATACAGAAACATTAAGTTATTCATAATTGCTTCCTAACTCACTACAAGCCTGCTTACTGCACCTAGCAATCTTAAAGCTTCATATCATATACAGCACACATCCTGTACCATACACGGCACATCAGCAGTCGATAAATTAAACTAAGAAAATATAAAGATAACTTGAGGACAAATTGAAGACCTTTTGTAACATGAAATATCAATTTTGACATGTTCAACTAAAACCTTTTCAAGACCTTTAAAGTTCATAAATGAATGAAAGAATTTTCAAGACTTTTTATGGATCCATGGGAACCTTAAGCCATGTATATAGATTCCTATAGTGATGCTAATGCTTCAGTGAGGGGAACTTACAAAACATAATTTGCCTCTGTATCAATTTTAAGGTCCTGAACATATCAAAACACGAATGATGCTACATCATTCACAAGTGTTTAGGATGATGCAATTAATAAGCTGGTATTGGTGTTTAAAGATTTTGGAAATCACTGGCGCTGCAACATTGTTGAATGTTCTGTGTGTCCTACTGTTTTGTTTCATTAACCAGTATTATGCTATAAATCAAAATACAGAGTTTTCCAATTTCAGTATCCAGAGAGACATCTGAATTGTGTTCCTATACAGTACTGGGGTCATGTATCCCTTTCATTATCCTGCATGTCTAGATCTGGATAATAAAGGCAAACTGCATTGGTTTACATTCATTACTGTCATAGCAACAAGTAAAATTCTTTGGCAAATGTCACAGCCATTACTAGTGGATCTTTCACACTTAAGGTTATGGACAATTATGGCTATGGTACATCTTTAATACCTAAGGGTGTGGATACTGTTGGCAATATATTTTATTTTATTATACTTGATCGCTGTTTCCCGCGTCAGTGAGGTAGCGCCAGGAAACAGACGAAGAAAAACCCATCCCCCCGCATACACACATATATACATACATGCACACATATGCACCGTACATATATATATATACATATCAACATATACATATATACATACATACACATACACACATGCACATATTAAGACTTGCTCGCCCCCATCCACTCCTGATGCTACCCCGCCCCACAGGAAAATAGCATTGCCAACCCCTGTGCCGGCGAGGTAGCACCAGGAGACAGATGAAATGGCCACATTCACTCACACTCAGTCCGTTGGCAATAAATATGTTTAATACAAAACCTACATATGCACATGGCACTGAATGCAAAATAAGGAAACATGATATACATTCATAATCAGTTACCTGAATCATTACTCAGTCTTGGAGGGAACTGACTAAAAAATTCAAGAATACGTGCTGATATAATATGAAAGGATGACTTTGGGAAAAACAAGCAATTGATTGCCAGTGAACTATGAAGTATGAGGACATCTTGAATACTATAAAGTATCAGAGCATACTGGTGATAAATGTGACCTACCTGTCAAAAAGGAAGTTTTATTATGTTCAACCCATTTGAGTGAAATTTTAATTAACACAGGATATGACTTACTGCTCCTTGTTTAGTCTTGAAATCTATCAAAGCTGTTCCTCTCTTGGACTTTTGTTTCATTACCATGGCATGGATATCTCCCCACTGTCAAAAGGAATGCAAAACAATTAGTTTGATGCTATCACAAACAAATGCAATCTCTATCAACAGCATACCTGAAAAGTGTGATCTTCTCTTTCCTATAGTTCATGTGACTATAAGAAGACATTCAGCCAAGAAGGTGGCAGATCAGACATATTATTAATATATCAAAAAAAATTCTCAGAGCATAATAACGTAACGATCCTGTCAGGATGCTAACAGTTACATTACCATCCCATAGCCCTACCTGCCATTTTTTGACATAAGAAAGATAGCGTGAAAGTGGTGTGGTAGGCTTTACGCACTCAAAGTCACAGTTTAAGGGAAGGATGAAATAAATATGGGTATTGATTAATCCTTACAGCACAAGCCAGGGTAAAAAAGGTATCTTACTAGGATCAGTACAGTCAGTAAATCATGAAGTGTGAAAAGAAGAATTTGAGCCATTTAAACAGCCACAGACATTTAAACCTGCATGTCACAGGTATGTCAACTTTTGTGTGATATTAGGCACTTAAATTCTGGCACACTACATGCATTTTTAAACTTATGTAGTTAAATTCTGGCACACTGCATGCATTTTTAAACTGAGTGTGTATCCAGTGACTAAACATGTCACTCTCAGCTCAAAATTTTCTCTGCTGTCACTGGAGATTAGGAGTCTTTTTATGTCATTTTTCTGTCATATTTGAAATCACTCACTTAATCTTTACATTGCAGCCATCTTTATGTCCAAGGCAATCTTGGTGTGCAGGATATTTTCAAATACTGTATTCATATCAATGTAAGATTATCTCACTGGAGGAACAAAGGACATGTTGGAGGAGCATTCTCCATATGGAACAAGGTGACTAGCAGAGTGCCACAGGGTTGTTTTCTGGGATTATGACTCTTCTTAATCTATATAATTGCCTTGCCTGATGGGATGGACTCCTACCTAAATATGTTTGCAGATGATGCAAAGGTCAGAGAGGAAGAGTAAGGAGGACTGCATCAAATTACAAGGGGACCAAATCAATCTCCAAAGGTGGTTAATGAAATTCAGCCTGAGCAAATGTTAAGTAATGAGGATGGGACAAAGTGAAAGAAGGCCTCAGTATGATTATCATCTAGCTGGATATAAGCCTCAGGATTCTGTGCGTGAGAAGGTTTGGGAGTTAACTTCATCTTTAATCTGTAGCCAAAGTGAAAGAAGGCCTCAGTATGATTATCATCTAGCTGGATATAAGACTCAGGATTCTGTGCGTGAGAAGGTTTGGGAGTTAACTTTATCTTTAATCTGTAGCCATAGTCTTACATTAAGAGAATAGTTTAGGAGATAAACCATCTGCTAGCAAATATTACAACAATATCGAAATCGAAGTATATGGATAAGAAAATATTTATTAACTTGTTCCTATCCTGCTTTAGATCAATATTAGAATATGCTTCTCATGCTTGGTCATCACATCTGAAGAAGCATAAAGAGCTAATAAAGAGAAGAGGGCAACATATACCAGAATTAAGAGAGCTGAGTTACAGACGAAGGCTAGAGGCTTTAAATTTGCCCATCTCAGGGGAAAGAAGAGAGAAAGAGGTAACCAAATCACAACCCTTTCAGTGTTTAAAGCAGAATGATGACACAAACAATGAGTAGTTCTTTCAGAGATGTAGAAGTAGAGCAACCAAAGAACATTACATCAAATTAATCAAGAAAATTATTAAAAAAGATGCAAAGAAGTACTTTTATAGTACAAGAGTGGTAAATAAATGAAAAAAAGATGACTGAGGACACAGTTAACAAAGAAAGAATACATAAATTTAAGAAGCTGTATGACTGAATAAGATGAATGAGGACATGGTTAACTCACACAGCATGCATACATTTCAGAAGTTGTATTATGATAGTAAAGATGTTCAATAGATGGGGTCCCACAAGTTTAAATTCCCTCTCCCTTAACTGCACAAATAGATGATTACATAAAAGTTGAAGAAACTCTATCAGCTATATATGGAATGAAATTAAATAAAGTGAAAAGCCCTTTTAAGCTTTATCCAAGGAAAACAAGAGAAAATGAGACTGTTGACCCCTTGACAGCTCTTTTCAGTAAGTCACTTACTATGGAGAAAGTCGGCCACTGTAACATCATTATTCAAGAAAAGAAAACAAGCCACTGCCGAGAAATTATCTGTAGCCTGTAGTTGGAAAACTTATGGAAACTATTATTTGGAACAAAACTGTAAACCATTTAGAGGACCACTACTTAATAAACAATTCTCAGCATGGTTTTTGACAAGATTGCTCATCTCTGACAAATCTGCTTGATTTCTTTTATGATATATCTAAAATATATGATTAACAAAAAGCAGTTGATGTCATTTATTTAGATTTTTAAAGAGCATTCGATAAAGTTCTACAACAAAGGTTCCAAACAAAATTTAAGTTACATGGTACAGATAAGACTGTGCTTCATTGGTTAGGAAACTGGTTGACTGGCCATAAAAAAAAATTATCATTAATGGTCAAGCCCCAGAATGGTTAGAAGTAACAAGCGATGAGCCACAGGAAACAGTCTTAGGACTAGCTCTCTTTCTCATATATATTTATGATACTAATATGGGCTGCAATATAAGATATCAAAATTCACTAACACTAAATTAGAAAATAAATTTACAACTTAAACAGAATGTGTGCATCTTCAAACTGACAGAAACAAACTGGAACACTGCACTCACAGTTGACTAATGAATTTTAATGTAAATAAGAGCGAAGTTTTATATAACAGTTGCAACAATGAGAAGGCAAGTTACAGTATGAATTTTGTTGTGTTACAAAAGGAAAATGCTGAAAAAGATTTGTAAGTAACCATCTCTAGTGACATAAAGCCTAGTTAGCAGTGCACAGAAGCAGTAAAAAGACAGAGCAAAATTCTTGGATTCAAATTCAAATCTAAGGAAATCATCCTTACTCTTTACAGTCTGTTTGTATGTCCTCATCTTGAATAATTTGTTCACTTTTGGTCAACTTTCTTGAAAAATAAGACAGAACAGAGAGAGTACTGCATCAAGCTACAAAGATGATTCCCAGATCAATAAACAAATCCCATGAAAGGCACCTATTAACTTCATATCTAGAAAAGAGAAAGCTGAAGGTCATCTAAAACAGGTATTCCAAAGGCTTTGATAACTTGAATCTTAAAAGTTACTTTATGCTTGATTTGTCTGATTTCACTCACAGCAATGGTTACAAACTAATGGATAAATGTTTTACCTTGAATGAGGCAAGATACTTTATCTTCAATATGACTGTTCACATATGGAGTGAATTACCAGTTAGAGTGATTCAATGCTGTACAATATATATGTTTAAGAATGGACTTGATGAATGTTTTGCTTCAAGTCCACAATTAACATTTGTGACTCCTTAGTTACACGTAAAGTTTTCATATCTTTCTCTATGAAACATCTATCTACATTTCTACTCCTTCTACACTAATCTCTGAGGTTTTGATATCATCCACTATCACAAACAGCCTCAAAAAGGATCCTATAGTCTGTTGCTGCTTGAATTCTTTTGTAACTGTGTGCCTTCATATCATCCCATCTTTACTATTAATGTGACCAGTAGGAACAACTTTCTAGAGGACCACCCTATACCCTACAGTACAAACTCACCAAAATAACTTCACCATAATTTAGTGAGCAAGGCTTAACAAAGCCACCTGCTTAGACCAAGAGCATTAAAAACAGTATGCAACTGTCTTTCGACTAATTATGAATGAGAGCAAAACAAACAGAGCACTGGGAGTTGAATGCCTTTGGTTGCTATTCCTGAACCATCAGACAACCTCAAGTGATTCTTCTATCATTGAAAAATGATTCATCCCTCTTTTGGGTGGCACACACACTACCACAGCCTTACAATAAGCTTCCATATTAAGACATCCAGAATAAGATCTATCTATTCCTCTAAAGTAAATTTAAGTAAATGACTAGCTATTCTCATTATTCATACAAAAACGAAAAGTCAGCTTTTTGTTTTTGTTCGTGGTCAGTACAAAGGAGTCAGATGTATCTAATGTGCACAATCCATGAAATCCCTTATATCACAGAGAGGCAGCTATGAGTGAAAATTTGTTTTCATTAACAAACCTTAACAATGCTTAATATGTACCTTTCACTTGTTTGAAAAGAATACTGTATGCAGAAACTGTGTATCATGAATTACAATATAAGTAAAACATACAAGTATCACACCTTATAAAAGAGATGATGAATATCCTGTTCTGTATAACCTGGCCAGTCTTCTGTTGTTACCCACTTAACTTTAACCCTGAAGCCCTTTGCATCTGAAGCTGAAGTTTCATTACTCTTGGACACTTCAGATGCACCTGAAAAAAAGAATGATTCTGAAACTAGAGGTACATTAGAACAAAATCAAAAATCAGAAACTTAACCCTAAATAAAAAATTCCCATTATCAAATAAATAGATAAATACCACTACATAATATATAACACAAGTTATGTTTTCCTGAGAATCAGTAAAAATAACTGCAAAAATCAACAGGGAATCCAGCGACCAGTATAAGTATGAGTTTGTGTCTTCCTAGCAGAGGAGAGAATATCCCCAACAGTGAAGAGATGATAAAAGGGGAGTGGCTGTGGAGACTGGCACCTGTTTCTGAAGATACATCATGTTATATCATCCAAAAATGTGTGGGAACACTACAACTTACTTGGGATGCTGTTGAAAGACACAGAGAGAGAGAGAGGAATCATTCACTTGGCGGTAGATCTAAACAAATGTTGCATCTAATTATAACCTCTACCCCTTTTATTGTCACCATAAAAGCTGGAATTCCAATCTGCTGTGTTGAGCTATTTTTCATTTAAAAAAATAAATATAATATATATCTTATTTTTCATACATACTCGCCATTTCCCGCATTAGGGGGGTAGCGTTCAAGAACACATGACAAAGCCTTAGAGGCAAGGCTCGTCACTTGGCCCCCATCATTGTTCCTTCTTTTGAAAAAGTGAAATATCGTAATTTTTCAGAAATACGAGCCGTCACATGATACCAGGCAAAGCCCTTGGAAAATAACAGTGCTGAGGGATCCATTTCTCTTCCTCAATGATCTCTCAATTCCTCTTCAAGTCACTCCTGGAGGGGAGGATTTCCAGTATGGACACATGGAGAAAATGAGTGAAGAGAGGCTGACATAGAGGATACATGTTAGAATCGAACAGAACAAGGTGATTGGGAAGACCAAAATGGTGATGGAAGGGTTGAGTGGAAAAGGTTTTGAATGCTCATGTGTAAGGTATGCATGGGACAGAGTGAACTGGAGCAATGTGGTATAAAGGAAGACAAATGCTGTCAATGGACTGAACATATGTAGCAGCCAGTGGAACTACAGAAAGGTCTGTGGCGCTTGGCTGTTGATAGGGGATGCGGTTTAGGTGCATCATACATGACATCTAGAGAATGGAAATGAGTGTATAAGGCCATTTTTTCATCTATTCCTCGTGCTACCTTCCTAATACGGGAAACAGAGAATAAGTATGAAAAATGAGTAAATTCTATGTACAGATAGACAGTACAATATAACTGAATCACCTCAGAGTGAAGGATGGAATGTTGTGGCTGGTCTAAGTCAGGCCACCAGAGTAGGCCATGCCTTAGGGTAAATTCACTCATGTCATCAACATATTTGTAGTTTTACACAGATGCAAGTTCTTTTTTCCAAATCTTCAAATTCTGAACTAATTTCTTCACACATGATGCTTACAATCTAATTACTTTTTCCTACATCCACTGCTAAAACTGAATATTGGGTTTTGAGAGTTCCAAATAGCAGATGAAGTCACAGCTAGTACAGAAACCTGAACAGTTTTTCATTATCTTACACTACAACCATCAGTTTCTCTTGATGAATGGAGCTAGTAGGCATGTGAATCATCATCTTCACCCTTGTAATAATATCACAGATATTTATTATTATCAGAGTTGTATTCTCTTAACATTTCATTTAATTCATTGTTCTTCAAGCTACACTTCCCCACTCTAAAATATATTGTGATAAGTATACATTTTATGACATGTCCCTCATGGGTGTAAAGCAAATTATCTCCAACCATGGAAACACAATCTAACTTGCTGAACTTAAAATAAATGCATAGCTGTAATGTAAGATCAAAAACTGACTTGCTTATATACCATGTCAACAGCAAATGGGTTAAGTACAACATCATTTAACTGCTGGCTCATGAAAAACCATGATATACATGAACTAAGACAGGAGGACTATGCAACTTTAAATAACCTGCATGTTACGTGTAGCATTCAGAAGTGTATTCATAAACCTTAACAATCCACCATGAAAACACAGAGGTACACAAACATTTAACTTCATTCTTTCACATTTTTGTATACAAATCTTAAATTTCATTAGAAAATAATATGCTTTTTGGGTGCCAAGTATAGTGTTCAAAAACCTATTCACAGATTTCAACACTCTAGCAAAGCTAAACAAAGATACACGAAGGATATTTTTTTCATCTTCTATACTTCTGTAAGAATATTTTCAATCTCATATAAATATAACAGATGCTGCCAGATTCTGCCTGCTTATGGTAACACTAGAAATGAAAGGTCATCTTTGGTGAAGTTGTATCAGTATCATTTGACACATTCTCATCAAAGACTTTCCTGCTTCAAAGCAGTTCATCTAGACCCTTTTACTGATTGTAACACAGCCTTAGGCTGCAGGAGCCCCTGGAAAAGAAGTCCTAGGGTAATCATAAATAAATGATTAAGAGTTTAATTTTTTCCTTATAATACTTGACTTGGAAAGGGAATAAAATGCCCAAAGGCCATCTCGGGTGAAAGAAAAAGTAGAAAAAAAAGAAAGAAATTAATCTGGGCTTTGCAAGTGTTTACAGACTTAACTTTTAAAGGAAGAAAGGCTACATGAAGAGTGGAAGACAAAAGAAAGAAGAAAATTTCATGAGCTTGCAGCCTGAGGGAGGAAGGAGGCATTTTACAACCAATGCTTAAGAGTTGTTAATTTCAAATAGTTTATACACATGCAGTGGTAGCCAGGTTTTCCACTAGCCACAGTTTATGGGTTAAGAAAGAAGATATCAAAGCTGCACTAAACTACATGCTGGTATCTCTGATAGGCATAGTTTGCAAAATATCAAAACAGATAACTGAACAAATGAAAAGGAAATGCTACCTAAATGAAAAACAGTATTAGTACATGGATAACATACCCTCTGGAGTAATGGCCTAGATAAAAGAAATGGTTGAGTGGATTATGTGCTCTTGGACTTCCATAAAGCTTTCAACACTGTCCCCAATGATAGCCTGATCGAAAACTGGCACTACAGACAAGCACATGAGAACTCCTTCAGTGGATAAAAAATTACCTAAGCAGGAAAGAATAACAGACGCATGTCAGAGGTGCCTCCTCAGATTGGTCATATTGGGTTCCAAAAAGCTAAGTCTAAGGGCCCATTAGTGCTATTCCTGGTATATTTAAATGACTTAGTAAAGGAACTAGCATCATACCTGAATATCTTTGATACTAAAATTATGAGAAGCCAGAAATCTATGGAAATGTAAATATTTCCAAAAAAGATTTCTGCTGGCTGCAGTCGTAGTCAAATAAAGGAGTGATAAATTTTAACCCAAATAAATGTAAGGCAATGAAAACTGGGTCAAATTAGAGGAGGCCTAATCATAACTACCACCTTTTAGAACATAAATACCAGAAACGAACATGTGAAAGGGACTTGGAGTGTGACTTAATACCCAGCCAAACATTAAGTAAAAAAGATTGTCAAGGAAGTAAAATATCAACCTGTCACCATTAAAACTCCTTCAAATACACAGACAAAGAGAAGATTCAACCCAATAATAGCATCCCACCCCATCCCTCCCACAACACTACTCACTGCAACTCATTCTATCCAAAGCATGCCTCTCACTTTCCTGAATGTTCAGGCCTTGATACTCTAAAGCTTCCTTCATTGACCTCCCTTCAGACATCCCTTTACATTAGCTGTGATGCTGCTTCTCTATCTCTATCCTACAAGAAATATTTTGGGCATTGCTGTTGTGAGAAGTCTACATGTGTTCCAGCCCCTAAACTGTGGACCCACAGCAAGAATCTGCCTGTTGCTTCCATATTTTTTTAAAGAGGTCAAGAAAGCAAGTGTTAACTAATGTGATACCCCCTTTCTTTGTAAAACAAAGCTGTGGATTTCTCTTAACTCAAACCTTTCCATCTTTAAAGTCCTCTCAACAAAACTTCTAAGGAACTCATATTAATTATTGCCATATCTTTTTTTTCTTATTCCTACCAGGAATTCTCCCAAACTTGGCTTCTGGAATTTGTCTCTGAAGTCTATCAGTGTCATGTCATTGTTAAACAACTGATTCAACTCCCATGTCCTCCCCCCTCAACCCCTAGCATACTTTAGATGTATTCCTTACTCTCTGAACCTTACATTCACTTATATATTAAAGAATCATGGTGACATCTCACATCCTTGATGCAGACCTATCTTCACCAGTAACCATGTACCTTCCTCCCTTGCTACTTGCACACACTCATGCTTCTCCTGGAAAAACTAACTACATTTAGTAACTTTCCATTTACTCAATATATTCAGAGCACCTTACATCAAAACTCACTGTCAGATCTAACATACACTTTCTCCAGATCCATATATATCATATACATTTTGCTCTCTATCTCTAGTATTTCTCACACAAATTCTTTAAAGCAAACACTTGGTCCACATATCTTCAACCTTTCTTGAAGCCACTCTGTTCCTCCCTAGTCAGATATTCTGAGCATGCTTCCACCCTCTTAAAGCACTGCTTGCCTATACACTTGCTCAGCTATACTCAACTATATTTAACAGACTTATGCCTCGGTAATGTCAGTACTGACTTCTGTACTTCTTGTCTTTGTATGATGGCACTATACATGCACTGCGCTCAGCCTCAGGCACCTCATCTAGGGCCATACAAATGTTAAATAGCCTGACTACCTAAGCAACAACAGTCTTACCCCCTTTCTTTGGGAACTCAGCTGCAATACTATCCATTCCTGCCCCTTTGCTACACTTCAACTTATGCAAGGCTTTCACCAACCTCTCTCTTTTTACCATGCTATTCACAATGACTCTCTCACTCTGCATGTCATCTCAAGTCAAACACACTACATTACCCACCCTAGCATTTAACAAATTGAATGGTCCTACATATTAAACTTTCCATCTCTTCTTTAATCTCTTCTTTGCCTATTACCTTTTCTTATCAGCATGCTTTACTATCACTTTTATTTGATTTCTTGTTTTCCTCAAACTATTCACCTCCTTCCAAGACATTTTCTAATTATCTCTAAGGTTCAGAGATTCTCTCTCACCCCATCTCTCATTTCCCCTGATTTTCAGCTCATATACCTTTCTCATTCCCTCCTGCCACTTTCTCTTGCATTTTACTCCTAAACACTCACACTCCTTCCTTCTTTTCGAAGGTCTGGCCATGGACAAGAGTCCACATTGAAGAAGGGCCATAATTTAAGTGCAAAGAAGAGTAATGATAAGGAAAAATAAGAATAAAAACTTTCAATAAATCTTGGAGGAAATGGAAAACCTACCTTTTAAAAAGGGCCAGGTCAGAGATGCTGGGAAAGACAATAGGGGGTTGACTTCCAAAGTTTTAAGGTGTGGGGAAGGAAAAAGATATCAAAAAGGCCCACCCTTGAATTGCCACTGGCAACACAGTAATTATGTAATGAAGTAGTTTGCTGAGTAATACGTGGTCTAGCATATGACGAAGGCACACAAGCAGCCAGCATTCAAGAACAAAAAGCAAAGGAATATCTATACTAGAGGGAAAGTAAACCACTTCATACAAGGACAAATCAGTCCTCTGTATAAACAAAGGAACTGTCCAGAAAAGAAGAATTCACAGCACCTAAACAGGATTCCCATTTTTTAAAGGAAGACTTAGCTATTTGTGTAATATGAGGTTTTCAAGTTAGGAGTAACATGATACAGAGACACAAATTACATTCATCAGAATAGCAGAATTACAGATCCATTAAAAGAAGTAAAGCTGCGATGGGTATTTTGAAACAGGGATGAGCAAAATTATTGTTTTGGAGGCATTATCCATTTAGATATCCTGTCCCATCCTGAATTTATTGAAGTTGTGAGAGACAAAAAGCAGATTGAGTGAGAAAGGATGAAGCAGATATGAAGGAAGTGGAGGAATGCAGTGTTAAGTCATCAGCATACGAGTGTATCTGGTTATCTGTTGAAGAAAGGAAATTGTTTACAAAAAAGGCAGAAGAGTGTAGAAGACAGGACTGAACCATGATGAACATTGCTGTTGGTGAGGAATAAGGGAGTGGCTAATCCATCAACAACTACAGAGACAAACCAACCTAAGAAGATAGACATGAGATACAAAGAGAGGGAGGGAAGCCAAAGGAGGGGAGCTTGGAGAGGAGACACCAGTTCCATCCCTGTTAAAAGCTTTCAATATATCAAAAGGTACCCCATAAGATTATTCTCAAGAATATTTCACAGAGGATGACCAAACATTAGTAACATAGGAAAGGGAAAAGTTATCGCTAGTGAATCTTGCCCTGGAAAGTCATGCAGATGATCTAAGAGAAAACTGTGAGATTCAAGAAATCTCAGGACATGGGAGTTGAGGAGCGATTAGTGTTTTGCATATCTGAAGAAATTTGAGAAGGAGAGGAACGTCATTGTGATAGGTAATATGAACGCAGTGGGGAGTGCCTAGACTAAATGAGAATGGAAGTTATCTAATGGGAGTCTGTGCTGAGAAGGGTTTATTCCTTGAAACACCTTTTCTCAGCACAAGATGATCCACAGATACACATGGATGAACAATTATGGCAGTTAATGAAACGTTGAGAAATGTCCTGAATGCTAGAGTTGAGAGAGGATTCTTTGGAAACTTTGACCATTTTGAGGTTCTAGTGGAGGTGAGGATCAGGGAGGCATGGAGGTATGGTGTACGGAAGAATAGAGAGGTATAAGTGTTGGCAATTGAGATGAATAAAAAAAATGCAAGGAGGACTATGAAAGAAGGATGACTGAATGTTTAGATGGAAGTGCAGTAAATGCAGGAATGCAGTCATGTTTGAATGAAGTTTTCAAAATGCTTAGAGAAAGACTATCAAAGGCTGTAGAATTAGTAGTTGGATACAAGGTCATGAGATATAAGAATAAAAAGGGAAATGTATGTTGGAAATACGAGACTGCAAATGCTGCGAAAGAGAAGAAAAGGGCATATTGTTGATTGTTCAAAAGGAATGTATCAGAGTAAGTTCAGCAAAGGAGGAAAGATATGAATTGTGAAAGTAGAATATTAAGAAGCTGATAGCAGAAAGCAAAGAAGGAGCATATGAAGATTTTGGAAGAAAGTTGGGTTAAAGTTTAGGTAAAATAAAAAAATTGTACTGGAAGGAGGTGAAAAAAGGAAAGATGTGAATTGAAGAGTGGAAACAATAATGTAAGAAGTAAGGAAGAAGAGTTGCTGAATCAAAAGAAGGAAGTGAAAGAAAGATGGATAGGACATTTTGAAGAACTGATGAATGTGGGAGATGGTGAGGCAGCAGTTGTTACATGCATGGGTATGCAAATTCAGCCCAGAAATCAACTACAAGGAAATTAAGTTTAATATACACAAATGCCTGGAGCATCATTATGATATGCTATGAACTTATATCATTTGCAGTGATTGAAAAACGAACATTATTGCAATCTTAGTAATGTGGGTAAACTCTGAGAATAAACACTTAATCGTAGATTTAGCAATACCCAAATACAAACTACTTATGAAAGATCACTTATACAGAGTAGGTGGTGGTGTTTTGATCTATAATGATAACAATCAATGTGCTATTAAGATAGGCAACGTAGACACATACGCTTATAACTCTCTTTATATTGACATAACTGACAAGTTCAAAAGTAAACTACGGCTCGGCATTATTAACAGACCTCCTAAGCAAAAAGAAGACAACGATAAGATGCTATACAATGAAATCAAAACTGTAGTAAACAGTAAAGAGGTTAAATAGTAGGAGACTTCAACAATCCAAACATAAACAGGAACTTGTTAAATGGTGACAGAGAAGGAATGAGACTTACGGAACTGATTGAAGATGCTTTTCTATAGCCGTTAATTAATAAACCAACTAGAGGTAAAAACATTCTTGATCTTGTCCTCACCAGCGACACAAACTTAATCAACTCTTACGAAGTAGGCGACAGCTTGTCAAACAGTGATAACAGTTTGATTAGGTTAGAGATAAATTTAGATTATGAAATAAATAACAACAAATTCTTGATCCCAGATTACAGGTGAGCAAATTTTGAAAACATTATACACAAAATTTGCAGTACCAATAGTACAAAACTACTTGACATTCACACAGCAGAGGAAATGTGGAATATTTCTAAAAACACACTACTTGAGATTGAAAATATACATATTCCACAAAGCACAAAGAGAACCTGCAACATTCCAAAACCATCATGGATGAATAAGAGAATAGAAAGACTAATTTGTCAAAAGAAAAAACATAAAAGAAGTTCAAACCATTGGAAACTAATGAAAATTGCCTGGAATTAATCACAATCCAAAGAGAATGTAAGAAAATCATAAGACAGAGTAAATTTAAGGAAGAAAAAAGACTTTCCCTAAAAGTTGAAGAATCCTAGGAAATTCTTCAAAGCTATGGAACTCTATACCTTCTCATGTCTTTCCCAATTACTATGACCTGGCTCATTTCAAGAGACACATTTTTCACTTTCTCAAAAATTTGTAAATACTTTCCCTGTCTGTTTTT
>JAYMFT010062412.1:17036-29296 GCA_038088735.1 Panulirus argus | reverse complement strand
GGGAGAGAGAGAGAGAGAGAGAGAGAGAGAGAGAGAGAGAGAGAGAGAGAGAGAGTCGAGTGTGTGGGGCGGGTGTGGTGGCCCAGGGAGTGGGTGTCGCCACACTCACCCTGATCCCTGGGTCACGTGAAAGGGGTCAGGTCAAGCCGGACGTGGGCGCATTACTGTCAATGAATCTGCGATTCTGCCACTCACGTCTCTCGCCACCATCACCAACCACCACACCAACCAGACCCTTCACCACCACACCAAGCATACCCCTTTACCACCACCACCACAGCCTTCACCTCCCACGTGTAGTCATCACTACCATCGCTGCAGCAACCCCTTTTCTCCCTCTCCCTAAACCACCACATACATCCCTGGGAGCGGCTGATATCACATAGCCGCCCCACCCCCGGTGACAGACGACAACAAACACACATTAAATCCTGGACGGAGGAGGAAGAGGAGGAGGAGGAGGAGGAGGAGGAGGAGGAGAAGAAGAAGAAGAAGAAGAGACGTACTTTCTCCGTTATTCAAACATTCTATTCGCCCACAGAGTGAGTTCAATGGCCCTACCGTACATCCTTGCGCGACCCTCGTCATTTCAAAGCTCTGCATTCCTCCTTTATAGAAACGTCAGTAACCTCACCCACACACAGTTTCTCTTCTTTCCTACCTACACGGTCACCGGGCGACCTGTGGCGACTCCCTCCGCTCAGGCGTTGGTGGCACCGGATGCGACACGAGGCACTCGAGATTCCCCGGTCCTGACCCACTACCGCCACGGCCCGATGCTCCCGCGGCCCGCGCATGGCACCCTTTTTACCGGACGTTGTTTATCATCCCTTTATCCATTTTACAGCTTCTTTGTCTCCCTACCCATCCCCCCCCCCTCTTCACCCCGCGAACCTACGACCCATCCCCCCTCACACCCACTTATATCCTAGCCACCCCTCCCCAATCCTGGGATTGTGAGCTGTACGCCGTCACATTACAACTGGTCCTGGGGCTGTACACTGTCACTATACAACTGGTCCTGGGGCTGTACACTGTCACTATACAACTGGTCCTGGGGATGTACACTGTCACTATACAACTGGTCCTGGGGATGTACACTGTCACTATACAACTGGTCCTGGGGATGTACACCTCACATTACAACTGGTCCCGGGTGTCGAGGGTCCTAGGGTGCTGGTCCTGGTCTTGGGGCAAGTACACTCCACATGAACCTGGGTGTTCAGGGTCATTATACATGCTTGGCTTGGAACTGGTGTCGGGGGAAAGAACTGCAGGTAGGCTGCTGCTCGTCCCGGACTGGTCACGGAGCGGGGGTCCCGTTCACATGAGCACGTCTCGGCTCGCAGGCGTGGTGGTGGTGGTGGTGGTGGTGGTGGTAGGCAGAGGACACTGGCCCTTACTGGACCCTACCGTGTTACCTGCAGTGAATAACACTTTCCTAGCCCGAGACACGACCAGAATCTCAAGCACACTAAACACAGCCCTGAAACAACCTTAGAATTCCTCCCATGACATGACAGTGTCTGTAATATATCGTACTGCAAAAGAAAAGAAAATGTTCTATTAGTCCCTCTTCTTGGTTAGTATTTCAAATTCTCGAGACGGCAGATCGGAAATACTCAACCTGATTTTTGAGGGCGAATTTATTGTGCACTCCAGCCCATCCTGAGGACTGTGGCACGAAGGAGAATACAAGAGTGCACACAAGAGGTCCGGGACCTGGAACTCAGTGACTGAAGCACAACTTATACAATGAGAAAGTGTTAACAAGGACTGGACAGCATTGAATGAATTATTCATCAATTCAACGTGTAAGAGAACAAGGACTGGACAGCATTGAATGAATTATTCATCAATTCAACGTGTAAGAGAAACTGTTTAGAAAACGCTGAGCAACGGATGTAACAAGGCACGTAAAAAGGCAAATAACTGATGAATCATAAAAAAAATAAGAAAATTTACGACAATTTTCTTTAAGTAAAACTCAAAGACAAAACTTTCCCTGCTCAAACCCCCGCAGCTCCTAATATCAGACAACAGAACTCCCAAGGAATTAAAGCATTCACGAGCAAGTATATCTCGATCCCACTGTGTCGTGAGGTACTTTCATTTCTCTTTGGGTTCCATCACTAGCACCATCCACTAACGATCACCGTCACCAGCATCAACCACTATCACCACCACCAACCGCCACCACTATCACCGGCATCCACCACCATCAACCACCTCCACCAGCAGAGCGGCGCGGCGTGGGCAGTAGGGTGGGGCGGTGTGGCGTCAGTGGGCCCAGACTGCCGCAGATGCCACAGAGGCCGGAAGTGGCCCTCGCGGTGTCTTGCTGGGACATAGGAGGAGGGACTGGATGTTGGTGTGGGGGCGGGGTGGGGGGTTAGGTAGGCGCGTGTGTTGAAGAAGGGGGGAGACAGGCGTGTGTTGGGAAGGGGGTAGACGAGCGTCTATAGAGGAGAGGGAGACGGGGATGTGCTCAGGAAGAGTAGACGGGCGCGCGTTGAGGAGGGGGGAGGGGGGAGATGGGCATGTGATGAGGACGGGGAGACGGTCGTTTGTTGAGGAGGAGGGAGACGGGCGCGCGTTGAGGAAGCGGAGACGGGCTTGTGTTGAGAAGTGAGGGACGCGTGTGGTGAGATGAGGGAGACGAGCGTGTAATGAGAAGGGGGAGACGAGCGAGTATTGATGAGGGGGGGAATAAGGCGTGTGTTGGTGAGGTGGGGCCGGGCGTGTACTGAGGAGGGGAAACGGGCGTGTATGATAATGGGTACCAGAGGGTCTGTGCAGACACCAGTGATGGTGGTGGCCAGTGGGGAGTGGGCCAGGTGGTGGCCAGTGGGACAGGGGCCAGGAGGAAGAGGACATGTACCCCAGGAGGTTGCCAGTGGGGGATGGAATGGGATGGCGCCAACAGCTGTGACCACCGGATGACACGCGACAGGTCAGGGGGTCACGCCAGCCGACTTGACCTGTCACCGTGGAGCTCCGGGTGGTGCCACGCCTGGCACTTAAGAGGAACGAGTCGTCGCGCTGCCCGTCGTTAAAATAAACGTTCGTTATCAAAATTAACTTCACCTAATATGACTCTAGGAAAATTACTCCTATATGGCAAAAGGAAAAACGTTAAACCCCCTTCGGCACGAAAGAGCGAACCAATATGACAGTGTGACAGTATGACAGCGTGACCCTTGACTGACCTGGTTATTAAGGGTCACGCCCTAAGGTGGTACCGTCGTGCTCATTAGGACAATGTTCATGAAAGAAGCAGATCAAGATGATAATGCAATCTGGACAGATCGACCTGACGGGAGCCAATGACCCCGTCACTCCACAGGTGCACAAACCTACCGAGTGTCACACAGGAGAGAAGCACCGCCACTGCAAAAGCTAAGCACAATCTAAATCCCTCCATGATACACGAAGGCATTCAAACATCAACAGACCGCTGGGTCCTTTCGAGGCTTGTTTGTGATAGTGGAGGAGATCAGAAGCTCACAGATTAATGTGGTATGAGCAGCAAGGCACGCGTATGTTTCATATTAATATCCTTACCAGCCCTTCCTCCTTTTAAGATGAATCATCCCGAATAGTTCAAATTACATCTCAATTCGGTTGTGGAAGGAAGAGAAGAGGGAAAAGTGGGCAAACATGGTTCCTAGAATGCACATCAATACGTATGGTGTGTGTCCACTGAACTGTCATTTTTCCCTTAATATCTTTGGTGCCTTATTACTATACTCCCCGCAACTTAGAGGTGTTTGCGTGGTGATGCTCAGATAGGGTTGGTTTTGAAGGAAACTAGCTATATGCCAGGCCTGTGAGTTTCTCATTGGGTAAATCGATGAATCATTTCTCTTACTCTCATTGATTTAAAGCTCAGTGGGATTCAAGTGTGACTTACGAGGCCTCGAACATGTCTGCAGTTTGTTTAGATCCTCTTTTAGTTTCTGCAATAACCTTTGTGCCTTTTCTCTTATAACGTATAACTGTAAGGGGTTTGGAACTGCACACGAGGGTCTTGTATAATGTCAGTGTCTTGGTATTTTGCATCAGTGACAAATGGGAAATGCTTATTTTGACCTCTGGTCTCCTCATAACTCTCCACCCCTGGAGTCCCGTAACCCTCACTTCTTGGCGTCCACAAACATTCGTCCATCCCTTGGGTATACTCACACACAGACCCCCTTCCACCCCTGGCGTCCAGACATCCCTTCTAACACCCTGCTATCTACAAACTACGAGAGTCCATAAATCCAAGGCGTCCAACCCCTCACCCTGGAGTCCTTTCACCAACTTTAGGAGACTAACTCTTCAATGAACTGGAGAGATGAAGACTCGAGCATATACAACACGTACTGGAGTTAGAGTGACCCCTGCAAGCGCTTGACACAGGAAAGCCAAAACCTGACGCAGCCCATTACACTCTCACCGTTCCAAGGGCGTGTCGCAAGGCCGGGGCATCTTCCCAGACGGCCCTGGGAAAGTCATCCAGGCGAGGGGAAACAGCAGGGGAAACAGGAACCATGGTGAACGAGGGGAGGGACCATCAAGCTGTGAGTAATGAGGGCAAGACAGGGCGCTAACAGAGGCCAGAGGGGGACGAGGTAGTTAGCAAGGGGTTACGATATGCAAACGACCAGTTAACGATGATCACAGGTTCCCTCCGCGCCTTCTACAACGGCTGCGGGATGGTTCGGTTAATAACTCTGTGACAGACATAACGGACACCAGCTCAATATCCACAGCTGGCGAGATGAGATCCAGAACTTCTCTTGCGAAAGATTTTCCACGAAAAACCCTCACTAGTAATCCTGCCTTATGAGTGGATGATGACATGCTGGATTTGGACAAGCTAAGTAATTCGAGTGCGATACAATCGCACGACCATTCGTTAACTTTACCCTTCAGAATTGGACCGTACAGAAAGACACCAGTAGTACTAGCAGGTAAAATACTAGTAGTACTGGTGCTAGTAGGTACCAGTGATGAAGTTCCGAGATGCGTGAAGATAATGACAGAGTAGCAGGAGACATGGACAACATGAGAGACGGGGGGAAGCGGGACAGTCGATTAGTTCCGAATATGTTGTACAGACGGAGGGGGTGATAGGTAATGGTGGGGAGATGTGGACCTGGGGAGGGTGGGAGAGGAAGGCACACCTGGGGAGAGAAAGAGGGGAGAGGAAAATATGAGATAAAGGGGAAAAGAAAGAGAAGGAATGAGAGAGGAGAGTGAGAGGATGTATTGGGATGGGGAAGTAAGGGGAAAGAACGGAAGAAATAGGGTGGAGGGTTTAGAAAAAGGGAAAAAGACAAAGACAAATGGATGAAGAGATCGGGAGAGAGAGAGAGAGAGAGAAAGAGAGAGAGAGAGGGACGAGAGGAAGGAAGAGAAGGGACAGACACAGAGGGGGAAGAGAGAGATATACGAGGGGAGGATGAGACAGGGAAGAAAGAGAAATAATGGGAAACATTCGAGAGGGAATAAAAATGAATTGGTAGGCAGACGACCAACTCTAACTCAACAGACGATCTATAACACTGACATAAACTGGTTCGCCATGAGGAAAAACAAATGCACTCCTCAAAACAATGCTACATGATGAGATTGGCTAACCTTAAGGCGACAAATTCTCCTTCAGGAGCAGGTCCTGGAACCTTGTGAATAAAAGATTTGTATTTGAGACATACGAGGGTAAGTAACGTGTGGGTTGAAGTGAGAGAGAGAGAGAGAGAGAGAGAGAGAGAGAGAGACAGAGAGAGAGAGAGAGAGAGAGGAACGTGTGGTCGTTCACGGGCGAACGAGTCAACAACATCTGGACACGACACTCCATGAAATACGCTTCGGTACAGAATGCACCATCATCCTGGTCTTTCCTGTGGTCTTTGGCGAGAGAACCTGCACTGCACGCTGTACAACTCCCTACCCTCAGTGTTCTACGTCTCTGTGCGCAAAAATTCATTTCTACAAGCACTTCCCGAGTTCGCTCACACAACAAAATCTTATTACACGTATTGGAGCTAAATCACAAGACTTAATGTCCCATTCCAAAATGCTGGATTGGTAATTCTCTTCCCAGTCGCTTGTGATAAGTAGCGATACGAGGCTAATGCCAGAGTCATACGTCAGCCATGTAACTGTCACAAAATGTCAGCTGTACGCCTTCGTCAAAGAGTTTCAGTCAAACACCTCTGGCAGAGGGAATGTGAGCCACACACCTGTGCCTATATGTTCATTCTGGCCACAAAAGGACGGATAGTCAAACGGACAGACAATTTTGAAAATTTTCTCCGCACGGCGTTAGTTTGAAACGTAAATTTAAAAGACGCAAACAACAGAAATGATTTTTTCTTTAAGAGAAGTTTAAATCATTCTCTAACATTCTCTCACAAAGCTGAACAAACAGGCCCAAAATTAATTCACTTTGACCAATACACTCATCGGCATACAACTGAGTACTGTAACTAATGATTGAAGTTCCTTGTACGTCATTATGGGTCTCAGTCTAAAACAGGCAACATGATCAAGAAAAAATAATATTCATATCAATTAACTTTTTAAAGACTTTAAGATTAAATTTTGTGTAAAAATCTTTACAAGGCTTGACAAGGAGCGTTTGAAAGTGCCAGACGAAGTTAACCCACAACCACCACTTCGGTCATTAACTCCTAACATATCAATATAAAGAGGAGCAACTTGGAGGCAGGGGCGTGTGAAGGCTGGTACAAGGTGCGTGTGCTCCGCCAGGACCAAGCCTCAAGGATGTTACGCTCGCTAGTCACCATTGCCACCACTAGATGGCGGCTTCTAACCAACGCAACGCCTCCGAAGTTTCTTGCAGATCGGGAAGGAACACTTAGCTCAAACACCTCTCCGTCGGCACCAGCTGTTTCCCCAAGTGCTCTTCGAGGGGTGAAGTACAACGGTAACGAACGGAGGAGGAGGAGAGATAGATGGAGAATAATTCAGGGACAGGAGAGCACCTGATAACTCCTCTGCACTATTACCCTGCCCAAGACACCGGAACCTCTGCTTCCTTCGACCCCTCGCGCGTTCCCGACGCTTTCGTCAGGATTATCATTGGTTCGTACTGCTGCCGAGGGAGCAGCAACGGCAGGCAGTGCATATAACTCTGCAACGCGTACGATCCAAACAAACAATAACCTTCCCTTGTCTATATTGCAAACTCAGCCAGAATGCATCAACGAACAATGAACACAGTAATGGAAAATCCACCTCCTGTGAACAGGAAAATGAAGGATCAAATAAATATAGCAATATACACGATTATTTTTCGGCCAACGTGACTAAAAACCACACGAAGAAGCCTCGCCACACAGTGTGACTCTGGGACGCCCGCCTGCCACGCGCCCCGATTGGCCCGTCTACATCGCTAGCGTAAGGGGCAGTTTGCTCGATCCAACGCCAACTCAAAACTTCTTCACAAACGGCCTTATCAAAGTCACATCTAAGCCTCTTTCCTGTTGTGTGGGTTTTTGTCATCGTGTTTTGCCACTTCATATATCGTACATCGTGTGCGTGCGTATTCGTGTGTACGTACGTGTTCCTGTGTGCATCGTCGCGTGTGTGCGTTCATATGCATGTGCGGGCGCGTGTGCGTGCATGGGTGCACTGATGCGATGGTACGAGCACTACGTTCTCACCATTAACTTCATACACTCCTACATCCATACAACCTCTTATGTTTCACTCCCATCTCACTCCCCTGTTACTTCATTTGGTATTCCTAAAGATACATCCTGAATAAAAATCCTTCTTCCATTTTTTTTTCTACCTTCCTTTCTCTCCCCAGTAACCCAGCTCTTCCCTCCCTGCTCGAGTTTTTTGCATTCTAGTGTTGGGAGGAAGGACTGATTAACCCTGCGCGGAGTTCCGGAGGGGTACTGGCTGGTCCCACTCTGGTTTAGTTGCCGAGGGACTCTGGAACTTAGTCTCCTCTTTCGCGTGAACACTCGCACAAAACCTCCTGTAAAATCTACGGACTCCAAAATACCTCTGTCAGTTATTCACAAACGGCATAATACCAACATCCACTTGAGTCAAAAGCTTAAGACTTACTTTTGGAATGTCTTTACAATTGATTCTGCGATCTCCGATAAAAGCTAAAGACGGTGATATAAACTGAGCAGCGATTCACCTGACAACGTGACTCCATCGATCGATCCATTTCGGACTCGAGGTTGTCGCTGGGCCAAATTGGTGGTTATGACGGCAGCATCTTTACGGTGAGGAAGTCCTGCCAATTACGGCAAGGGTGGAGTCGTCCGGGTCAGGCTTGGCTACCACCATACTGACCCGTGACAAGTTCACAGCCCGGGGGAAAGTGCTCCAAGGGAAGGTCTTCAATGGAGTTCTTTTAGTGATGATACATGGTAAAGCGTCCTCACCAAGCTTGGCTAACGTTACCTAACCATAACACTCTCGCCTACATTACGTCCGTTGGCGACTAGCATTTACTTGAACCAAGCTATGCTCTTCCAAATGACACCTTGCTTCGTCAAACTGAACCTAGCCAGGCCCAAACTTACTGGCTAGGTATGGCTAGCCAAGCCCTAACAGTTTCGCTCACATAAACTAAGCACTGCCTCAAGGAACCAACATCTTACTAACTTCGCCATACCTATCAAAGGCTTCCCTAACAAAACTACGTCCAACCTAGTTCTGTTTAAATCAGCCGATCTATTTCCACATGACCGCAGTCCAAATGAACTACCAGTCAATTACAGTCTCAACACACACACACACACACACACACACACACGTTTTATGTACTACTGCCAATGATGTTTTGCTTTAGGTGATAAGCATGGGTTCGTTTGGCCTAACAATTGAAGCAGGACTTGCCTAAACTATAACATAATATTTGGAATCTAACGAAATCAATGCATATCGCCTGTAGAAGAATTAATCATGTAAATGTTAGGGAAACATTCAAAACATTCAATAATGTGATTGCGTTACCAGAACGCTCGTAATTTCGTAAAAAAAAAAAATCACGAATAAATCTTGCAGTAACACAAACGACCCTTACGTTAATTCAAACAGCTAGTTGCGACCAATGGAAGAGCTATTCACTACCATCGGAGACCTTCTCTCATAGAAATACCATACTCTCAATCTTAAATACCTTACACTTAGTCGTAAAGGCATTTGTTTCACGATCTACATCCCTTATGGAAGGACAGACCCACGTAACGCATCACGGTGAACATTTCCCAGATCACCAAGAGTAATCCTTGGCTTGCCAAGATCTACTCTGAAAATAATGCTGATGCCAGGTGGTGACATCTTTAGAAACGTATGGCAAAACTGTCAAACTCAGGCATATAACGTCGAGTAATCCCGGGCTTAGTCATGTGACGTCACGCCCTCGCGAGTTCTCAGGCGCGTGACATGTGACCTTTGGCGAGCGTTCTCATGACCTGCCCCCCCCCCCCAAACCACCCGCCAATCAGGAGCCATCAGCAGGCGGAGCAGGACTCGGATCGAACGTGTTCACGGCCTGATGAAGGGGTGCAACACCCGCGTGTCACAACCCCAACAACCCAGTGGGTCACATGTATACACCGCTTCCATGACACGGTTCGTGATGCCCTTGTTCCATACTGAGCCAACCAGTATTCTAGTTTCAAATAAGAGAAAAATCCTCGCTTTACCGGGAAACGAAGAAAGGCCTAACTAAATAAATCCTAAGGGAAGCCGAGATCCGGCCCTTGGCGAATCGTGCGTCTAACACAAGTCAGTGCAACTAAACCAACAGATCCTGTTGGGAAACGCTGCAGCCTGATGAAGCCTGACTGTTTCAAGAATGAACAGACTCTTGCGTCTCGGCTTCGGCCCAATGAGACGCAAATGCCGGCGCCACAAGCTCTCCTCAACATTCGGACGCTGGAGCTAAGACGTAATACAATCAACAATAGAATCACAAGGAATAATGTCCCCGATTGAACGAATCTTCTTTGATCACTCCTGTGAATATCGATCAGCACATGAAACCTTTGAAGCACTCTGATCGGGGTGGTCGACAATGCATTTCACGTTAACAGTTTATTACAGTCTCAAAAAAGGACATTTTTCCTCTCATCATTAAGAACACGCCATGTCCAAAACCAGTCCTCTTTGAGGAACATCAACGCATTAAGTACGGTAATAAATCCCTGAATGCGGCAGTATAACCCTTGAGCATGACGGTAAAGCTCTTTAACACGACGGTACAATCTTGATGACGACGGTACAGGCCTTGTACAAGACGGTATAACCGACCTTCAGTACGACAGTACAGCACTTGAACATGACGGTACAGCCCTCAAGCTGTAATGAGAACCATATGTTTACCGTGATGAGAATTATGATTGCTATGGATTCATAGACTCATGAGTTATGAGTGCCATAGGTCTATAGTAAAAGGGGGTTATGAATACTGTGGGTTTATATTAACAAGGGTTATGAGTGCCATGGGTGGACGGTGCCAACATGTACGAGTGCCACATGCTTACACTGCCATGGATTATGAGTGCCAGGAAATTCTGGTACAAAGATTTATGAGTGACATGGTTTTACAGTGCCAAGAGTCATGAGTGCCATGGATTTAGCAGGCCAACGCTTATAAGCGCAATGGGATTAGAGTGCTGGTGTTAGTGATTGCCAAAGACTGTTGACGCTAGGGATTGTGAATGCCAGTAATGGTGCGCATCGTGCCACGCCTAAGAGACCGGTCTAGGACCACACATGACTCACTGCCTACTGGGGCTGCCCCTCACCGTCTTCCCCCTTCCCCTACTAGCTGTTTACAATCTCCCTGCCCGTCCTCCCCCTACCTACGAACTGTTACATGCACCCTTGCCTATCGTTCCCCTACCCAAGTGCTGTTGAACTCCTCTCTTCCCCTTCCCTAAGTGCCGTAGAACGCACATCCCCCCCCCCTTACCCAAGTGCTGTAGAACGCCTCTACTCCCGTCCTCCCCCTATCTACGTGCTGTTCACATACTCCCCTCCTCCCCGTCCTCCCCCTCTCTAGGTGCTACTACAGGCTCCCTCCTCGTCTTCCTCCTTCACATGTGGTATTACGTGCCTCTCCGCCCGTCTTTTCCTAGCTTTACCCAGAACCGCCAACTTCCTTGCCTGTGAAGGAAATCCCAGGGCTGACAAGAAGTCACCACGATGCTATCCATAATCAGTGGAGACATCACCTCCCCTCAGTGATAACTGACGATAGGGAGGAGACATCATCATCATCATCCCTCAGCGATAAACGACGATGAGAAGGAGACATCATCGTCCTCCCGTAATGACTTACGACAGAGAGCATGGGACATCACCGTCCTTCAGTGATAAACTGACGACAGAAAAATGATAATATTCATTCACACACGCTTGATATAACAGCAGGTGAGGAAGCACCGTAGGTCTGCCTCTTCACTGGGTCCATCAGAAATGTGTTTGCTCTAAACGCTCGGTCAGAGGGAGGGCGATGTTCCTAGCAGCTACACAAACACAGGCTTTGGCCACCTGGGATGATGACCTGGCCTGTGAGTGCCCTGAACGCTGCCGCCAGCTGACCTTTCTCGTTCCGTATCCGGTCAGTCCACTCAGCGCCAGGTCAGGTCAGGTCAGGTCAGGTCACGGCGGAGTGGGAGGGGGGGGGGGGGAAGCGTCCTGAAGAGAGGTGTCTGTGGGACACACAGCTCTGGGTCAGGCAGTTGCCTCATCAAGGCACACACATACGAGTAGCCTTGTTTCTTGTCACTTAATTCCCCATGGCGTTAATATTTTCCCGTCCAAACCACGCTCGTTGAAGAAACGAAGGGAGGCGATTATGAGCGGTCGTTGACACCGCAACTCTCGGGTCAACTACACAGATTTGCACCGTTGCAGAATAATTGTAAGGAAATGACCGTAATTTTCGTTTAATCTGTTCTCGTTAGCAGGAGGACTTCGGGGGACATTCTGCTCCCTGTAGCAAACTGAATAAGAGATAATTGTGCGCACATGATGGATAACCGGGAACACACTGCAGATCATCGCGAACACATTGTCGTAAATCATGTTGGCACCGACTTAATAAGATACAGCAAAGTGACGCGAGAGCTCTTCCTCCCGGTACTGAGTTCGGACGTTGGTAGGGAATGTGGTCTGGAAATAGATATATGTGTCAGAATTAGCTCAGGAGTTTTACAGACGTACGGACGGAGGGGGTGGGCGGGGGGGGGACTCATCTTTTTTAGCAG
>JAYMFT010062412.1:0-17026 GCA_038088735.1 Panulirus argus | reverse complement strand
GGGGGGGGGGGGGGGGGTGTGCGGCAGAGAGAGAGAGAGAGAGAGAGAGAGAGAGAGAGAGATGAAGTGATGCTGGTGTTTACACACGTATATCCAACTGACTCTGATGCACTCATATACTCACAAGCGTTGCTTGAGAGACATTTCAGAGAAAAATTATGAGGAAAAGTGTCACATACATGTGTGCGAAAGATCTGTCGTATCATTTACTGTTTAAAAACTTAATTTCGCATGACCTGAATGAGTACCAGGTGATGTAACAACAAGTGTTGTAAGAGATGCAGTCCTATTGTGTTGACATCATAAACTGATGTCAAGGTAGGTTCATACAGTTTACTGAGTGATTCCGTATCATTTCCTTTTGACCTGTGACCTCTGTTTGATCTAAGAGGTTAATTACTCGTCAAATGAGACCTTTCAAAGGATGTTACACATGAGGCCTTAATTAAACTTTCTGATTTGGTGGTTTAGCTTCTTGAACACGACTCTGCAGCCTATGGGTGTGATGACCTTCATATACCCGCGGGAAGGACCTTTGAGCTGTCGGACGGTCGTGCTCAAGGGTCGGACGGTCGTGCTCAAGGGTCGGACTGCTGTGCTCAAGGGTCGGATGGTCGTGCTCAAGGGTCGGACGGTCGTGCTCAAGGGTCGGACGGTCGTGCTCAAGGTCCGGACGGTAGCGTGCTCAAAGGGTCGGACCCTCGTGCTCAAGGGTTCAATCGTTCAAAACACTCCGCAAATCCATCAGGGAGCCACTTGGTACCGGGCGGGGATTGCCCAGGGCACAGGTGCCACTGATACAACCACACCACGAAGGTGGCTTACTTTGGCGACCACCTGAATCCCTCTACCCCTCATCACTCCCACACAGCCTTTACGTTAAGTAAATCTCCACAGAGGTCGCCAATCCCTGTCACACCGCATCTTCCAGCATCCCTCTCTGCACTGACCCCCCCGTCTCATTATATTATGAATCATCCTGCTGAGGCATCTTTCTCCCCTCCCACACTACCCGACCCAGTCCTGTCTTGTTCTCCTCTCCCCTTCGTATAGGTAACCCTTCTCCTCTCTCCCTCTCTCTCCCTCCTCCTCCTCCTCCAGGGACCCTTCCATCCCGGGTACCCGTCCTCACCCATGGCGCCCTGATGAGATGTTAATCTTTCCCTTTCACGTGCGGGCCAGGTTGGCCACACGCTGCTGGCTCCGGCGAGGCCACCATCTGCATGTGAATGGTCGGGAGCGGCGGCCAGCAGGTGGTGGCTGGGGTGTGTGAGTGTGTGTGTGTGTGCCCCCAGCACAAGCTGAGGATGCTCTGGAGGGACAGGCAGGGGATGATGAGTCCTGAAGAGGGGGGTGTGTGTGTGGTGGCCCCACAGCTCTAGTTCTGCTCTGGGGGGGCAGGCAATGGGGGGGGGGTTGAGAGCGGCTTTCCTGGATGAGAGAAAGTATGAAATCAGCTCTGTGCCTTCCAAGTATGTCTGTTTGCCTTCGTCTACACCATGTATGTCCCCATCCGTCTGGCTGTGTTTGTGTGAATAAGTCTGCGTCAGCGTTCCCATACTCCTGCATTAGGAAGCACGTTACGTGTCTTCGGCGTGAGAGTGTGGCTGCCAACTACGAGGACCTAACACTTAAAAGACAGCGGTCGCGCCAGTCTCCAGAGGAGAGCTCTGTGGTCTGCAGGAGAGATTGTCGAAGGACAGTTTCCCTCACCACGACAACTCAAAGCTGGCAAGCGAGCATTCTGCATTTCCTGAAAGTCTTGTCACAGAGGGGCGAGGACAGTTCAGACTCCCGGAACTCGTGAGTGAGAGAGAGAGAGAGAGAAAAAAAAAGCTCTTAATCACTGTCTAAGGCAGTAGTGGCTGGTCTGATCGTGGGAACCACGATCAATTTGTCTCAAGGTGAGGAACAGAGGGATCCAGTTTGTTTCTCATGGAAATGAAGGTTTAGTCTTATTTATCGGTGTGCGGTGATGTGTGAAATCTTTAACGAGTTTCCATTATATTTACTGTAAATCCTGTAAAACATTCTTCGGTGTCTGTTGGCTTTTCTCGTACATCGCTCAGCACGTACGGTTTTTTTTTTTTTTGTCCACTTGCCGTGGTATCTGTATTCATCAGTTTCATCAATCTTTCTGCCGGGATAAGACAGTTCCCAGCTGGCGCAGGACACTCCTCACTCGTTGTGGCGAAATTTTCAGCCTGTTTAGTACATTTCCCAGCACGTTACTGTAACGTTCCTGGTGTGGGAGTGTTCAAGGTGGCGAGTTTCCCAAGACACAAATATTAGCCGGCCAACATCCGGTGTTCCCTCGGCGGCTGACTCACCTCTGCCGAATGTTGCTGAGCTATCATCACTACGCACCTCTCACGCTGCACACCTCTCACGCTGCACACCTCTCACGCTGAACCACTCACGCTGAACCCTTCATACTACACCCTTCATACTCAACTCCTCAAGCTGCGGTCTCCCGCTGCACCTGTGCTACACTTTGATATGGTACACTCCCTTACACTAGACCTGTGTACGTATACCTGCCCCTCCCCGCCCCATGGCTCATTCTCACACTTCCCCACCCCACCCCACTACAACTCAGCGACACATACACACTTCACACTCGCTATCACACTTCTCCCCTTTCCTCATTAGATCCTTCTACACACTACACTATCACACGACAGACTCTTTACATTTTCTTTACACCAAATCCGTAGAGTACAGTACACTCTTTGCACCAACACCCTACATTCACATGTGCTCAGAACGATCCAATCTTGTACTACTCGCGACACTTGCCGAATGCTTCTGGTATTATTGTACAGGGGTACCGAGTGACAGCACTAGGATCCCGATTCCTCTATCAAGGAATAAAGTACTGAAACCGAACTGAAATTCTGTACTTCTACACGTTTAGCTTCACATTTACGTTCTCCTACTACACCCACACGCTTAGACTTAACACCCTCGTGTTATACCCTACACGGTTCTGACCCCGCATAAACCCTGAGTTTACACCCCTTTGCATCTGTATGTACAGCCCAGGACCAACACACACTTTTATACCGTCATTATCACTCTGTTCGCAGACATATTCATTACACTTTTATATATGTACACTCTCACACGTGCGAGTGTTACGTTAGCAGTACATCTACACATACATATTACATTGACACCCTTGCTTCATTCATTCGTCCTAAACATACACACCCACACATAGCACATTAACACATCTAGACATTCACACATTCATCCCCACATGCGAAATGATTTACATCCACACGTGTACACGGGCACGCGGATGGATCTACACACACACTGTGTGTAGGCGGGCAGGTGTACCTCACAGGTACATATTAATATTAGCTACGACCTTGGCCTTATGCCTGCCGCCACACCCACCTGGGATGGGATGCAGACCTCTCCTTGGTTAACATCCCGTATGTTACACAGGTGTTTCCACGGAGGCCACAGGCGAATGGAGCGGCGCCAGCAGCAGCACCCTCCTGTATTGCCCCTCTCGAGCACACCTGGGACGACCTGCAGACATGGAGGTGGTTGACCTGGGATTGGTTCACCGATCCCGTGGGCATATTATACCCATGAGTGATTCGACAAGCACTGACTCAACAAATGATTTAAGAGTGTACCATCCAGGATCATTAACTGACTGTTAATCGGAATCTTAACACGGGTTGTCGGGGTTAATTAATTAAGAAAGGATTCTCACGTCTCCTCTGAGAACGATAATCACCTTTCGATAGTTTTTCGGGCTTGGAAATGATGGGAGGAAGGTATCATCGTGGTGCAGTTCTGAGCCAGAGGCGGCGGTGGTCGCTTACAGACCAATGCGCAAAGAACTGGTCGACACACACACACACCGGTAACTCCCTCCGGAATAGCGGCTAAAACGGGGCCCTTCTGCTGCTATTGTCGAGTTAGGTGTCGAGCGGACGGGAGGCGGTGGGTTGGTAGCGGGGAAGGGGACCCGTAGGGAGGAAGGAGAGGAGGGGACGTGATGGTGCTGGTGATGGGGGAGGAGGGGGGTGACTGCAGGGCGCTGGCACGGCGAGAGTAATCAAGGTGTCGCCCCTGTTGACCCGATGGATAAACAAACCAGGATATGATGCACTACTCTTGCCATGCTCTAAGCACGGCTCATTATCCTCTTTTCTTTTACACGTTTTCTTTGAGAAAAGCACAGACGTCTGTGGCAACTGTGTAACAGACGCTGCAATGCAACTTGACCAGGTCTGTGACGAATCTTGTTCAAACCGTTTTGGCGCGCTAGGCACAAAGATACGACCCTTGAGAGCACGACAGTACGACCCTTGAAGCACGACGTCACAACCCTTTGTGCAAGGTGGTTTTGGCATCTCGCCTGACTTAAAAGGCCGGGTCAAAGGCCAGCCAACAATACCCAAGGGTCGAACACTGTCGTACTGGCGGGCCATACTGTCATGCTCAAGGGTCGCGCCGTCATGATCGAGAGGTTAATCTCCCTGATGGCGAACTCCATCACAGTCGATAAACGTGTGTGAAGAACGCCTGCAGCATCTGTGAACCAACCAACCAACCAACCACCTAACACACCAACCAACTAACAAACCATCCATCTAACTCAGCAACCAACTAACCAACCATCTATTTAACTCACTAACCAACCAACCAGCCAACTCACCAACCATCCAACCAACCATCCATCTAACTCACCAACCAACCAATAAACCATCCATCTAACTCACCATCCAGCCAACCAATCATCCATTTAACTCACCAACCAACCAATAAACCATCCATCTAACTCACCATCCAGCCAACCAATCATCCATTTAACTCACCAATCAACCAATAAACCATCCATCTAACTCACCATCCAGCCAACCAACCATCCATTTACCTCGCCAACCAACCAACCAACCAACCAGCCAACTCGCCAACCATCCAACCAACTCACCAAGCAGGCAGGCAGGCAGGCAAGAAGGGGCAAGGCTTTGTTTACGTGCACGCTTCCCTTGGCTCCGGGCCTCTGGGAGTATTCTGAGAGAGAGGTGTGAGAGGCGCTGCCGGCAAACCGTGAATGCACTCCAGTCTAAACTTGTAAAAAATCACGGTAAACACCGGCCTCCACTTGCTGAGGGAAAGGCCGAGTGGGGAAATGCACCGTGGATGCCGGCAGGTTAATTTGGGCCAAACTATCCTAATTCCGTTTTTTCTAAATTTTTTTCCCCTAAATCCTAATTTTCTGGACGGGGTATTTGCTTCCGTGCAACTTTATGTGGCTTCTGGAGAGGATGCCTTAGTTTTGTGCCACATTTTAGAAAATCTTTGAAGAAGGGAGTCTGTTCTTTTACCGCTTATGCAAACTTGTGAAAAGTGTCTGTACCTTTCCAACAAATTTTCAGTTCTTATTAAAAAAGTGACATCTTCTTTTGTGCCACTTTTTAAACCTTTAAGGGAAATCTACTTTTGTTCCATTCTTTATATCAATCTTTTGAAAACTTCCTCTACTTTTTGTGACAACTGCAAATCATCTAAAAACTTTCCACGTTTCTGTCACTTTTGCTCATGAAAAACAGTGAAGCAAAATATTAAGCAAAATCCATACTTAATAACGTAACTACGCAACGCGATTTTACATAACATGAATAATCATCTCGCCCTATAATTTAAAATTCTTTAGCTTGATATCGTTTACCTAACCCCTGTAATCACAGCAAATAAGTGGCCTAAGAAGAGGTCACGACCTTTGCAATTCAGATACATGAGGTTGTGAGGCTGGTGGTGGTGGCGGCGGCGGTGGGGCATTCAAACATGCCACCTTGCTCTAAGATCCCCACTGGTAATTCTCAGAGAGCCATTTGAACCATCTGGGAAGTCAGCAGTTAGGGAAATGAGAAGCGTTCTCTCTCTCTCTCTAATTCCAGGTCATATTGCCGGTGGAATATTAAGATGAAGGGTTTATCTCCGCAGTAAACCTAACTTTTTATTTTTGACAGATAATGCAGTCGGGGTTAATGGGAAGGAGAGTGAGTGTGGGGGAAAGACGGGAGAGGAGGAAGAGGAAAGTACGGAGGATGAGGGAGGGGAAGGCAAAGCGATGGGAAGGAAGCATGGAGGATGAGGGCGAGGAAGACTAGGGAATAGGAGGGAAGGATGGTGGATAAGGGAGAGAAAGACAGTGGGATGGCAGGAAAGGATGACGTAGACAACACAGGTTAGCATGAACTGTTTGACGCAGAATATATAACGTGGGACTGGTTGCAGCATAATGCTGTACGATGGATGCATAATTACTGTAAGATGCAGAATGATGCGTGAGTGAAAGGAGTAGCTTAAACGCAGCATGGACACCGTGAGGGGCTGGGGGGAGCATGAGCAGCATGGGATAGTATGAACTGCATTAGGACAGCATAAGCAACATGGGTGGAACATGAGCAGCATGGGGATGGTATAAACAGTGTGGAGACAGCATGAGCAGCAAGGGGGTTAAATGAACAGCGTGGGACCAACATGAACAGCATGGGGCAGCAAGAGTACCATGGGGGCTACATGAGCAGCATGGGTACGGCATGAACAGCACGGTTGTAGTATGAGCAGCGTGGGGTTGGGTGTGCGTGTTGGGTCACGGGTGGGTGTTCCTGCGGCAACTGGGGTCGTGGGTGCAGGGAGCCAGGGGCGCCGCAAGCCGCAGGGTTCACAGAGGGCGCTACCCCCCCCCCCCAGTCTACAAAACACCCCCCCCCCATTCCCCAGCTACCGGCCGGCGCGGCCGACTGGCGCCACTGTACCGCACGCACCACCCTCGAACACATGCTGTACCACTTGCGTACCACACGTACCACCCCTGAGATATGGTGCAGTCGTGTACCTTACCTGCCTAACATTCGCGCCACACACACTACGCTGTCAACATGCGCGTGTCGCACAGGTATCGCATATATATCACATGTGTATCACACCTGCATCACGCCCGAGTCACACTTATTACCACACTTCTGCGACAGTGTACCACACCTGCGCTGAAAGCACCTGCACCATACCTGGACGACACAAATGCTGCCCCTGACGCACAGCTTCGTATGCTGCTGCACCATACCTCAGTGCACCTGATCCAGCTCATAACAGCGATATTGATGCAAGTCTTGCGGTATTACTATCCTCGGGTAAGCAACTTCCCTGTGGAGTAGCGCGCACGCGCGTCCTGGGCTGATGCGGGCGGCGCGTGTCTCCTGCACGTGGCCACTGTAGGCTCGTGCCGCTGTCAGGGGGCGAGTAAAGCGGTACAGCACCAGGCCGTCCTGCTAAAGGGAGATGTTGGATTCACGTTGCACTAAGACCTGGCGATTGATGGCTAGCGCAACAGTGATGTACCTTGTCAACAATACGGCGAGTGGAGTGTTGCACGATACAAGGGCGGGGTGTTGCATGGTACTAGGGCGGGGTGTTGTACGGTACCAGGCCAGAGCGTTGCACGATATCAGGGCGGAGTGTTGTACGGTGCCAGGGCACAACACGAGGTTGTGACGCAGCCCGTCCTAGTGCCGGGAGGGACAGACTGTGAGGCAGGTTAGTTGGACGAGTATGGGAGGAGGGCGCTGCCTGCTGGTTCTGGAGGGCAGATATACGTGTATGTTTTGCCATGAGAGACAGATCCTCCTCCTGCTTCAACTGTATGAATAAATGCACGTACATACATCCATACAGCTATGTATGGTAGGCAGAAACGTATGCATGTGTTCATTCATGCACATATAATGCATTCTTAGATACATATATACATATGTGTGTCTATAAATTACATAAGAAGATGAATATCGGTAATACACACGTATTAGTATACGTATACATGAGTACACACACGTATACAGTCGTACCAACACGCGTAAGCACGGCAGACACAGCACGGGAAAGAGAGAACAACTGTCAATTGTTTGCGGTACCCGTCGCCACATGGGGGTCACAGCTTGCTACCTATAGGGTCACGGGTGAATACCTGCGGGATCACGACTGGGTTACCTGTGGGGGTCACGGATAGTTAGGCAAGGGGGGGGGGGGGGCCACGACAGGGCAGGGAGGTCCCTCCTTGCGTGCCTACCGGCTACCACTCCGGCCCGAAACCGTATGACACATTACCCTGGGTTATGTATGCTCTGCTGAACAGGTGGCTTCCGCCTGTCGACATTAACCTCGGGGCGACCTGGGCGTGACAGAGGTGGGTTAGTCGGACGGACGGAAGAGATCGGAGGGTGGAGGGAGGGGTGGTTGAAGCTGGCTGGGTCTTGGAAGATGGTCGGTGATGGGGTTCTTGGAAGAGGATTTTTAAGATGGGTCTTGGAAGGGGGGTCGACTTGCTGCTACTACCACTGTTACTACCGCTGCAGGAGGGAGAAAGGGACGCTCAGAGATATATTAAGCATTAATTTTTTCTTGTTAGTTTTAGAGACGTGACAATGATGACGATGATGTGTGTGAGTCTCTCTGTCTCTGATGTATCTTGGTACTCACGTGGGTCTCTTCGTAAATCTGTTATACGAGGCTGGTGGCAATCCTTGTCTGACAGACGCTCGAGCAAACGTGACAGCTTCTACGAGCATAGGGTGTGTTTGATGCAACGCATCATGTTGTAGATGCAAAGACTTTCTCTAAGATGCGGATGATAGCGATTGTTAATGATCATTCAGGATGATCACCTGCACGATTAATGACCCCCGATCTAATTAACTACTGATTACTCAACTCCTACAGACGGCTATAATTACACTTGATAATCACAGGTGTGTGTCGATGAGATACTTGATTTTTAAGGGTTTTAGTTTTTTTTTATTATGTCTGTGCGTGAGTGAGTGAGTGACTTCTTATCTAAGTGACATTAAACAGGTTTAAGGTAGACTGAAAGGTTGCCTGTGGGGGTGGACCGGAGGATGTAGATTTTAGTGAAAGGACCCCATGACTTAGCAGCACTTGATGTAGTTACTAACGCTAAAAAAGGAGTTGAGATTTAGCTATCAGACCGTCGCTTTTACCTCCCTTCCTTATATGTATTGGCGTTAATTAGTCCGCCACCTCGATACAGACGTACGTAGTTCAGATCGGCGTGTTGTAGCGCTAACGTTAAGCACCGTTCCTGTGTGCCATGGCCCCCTACCCACCCACCCTTCGCCCTTGTCTGTTACCGTGGACGATGTCCCTCCCCACTCTGCTTGCACGTCATGTGTCCCTCCTCCTCTTACCCATCCTGTCGTGCTTGCTTTTCCCGCGTCCCCTCCTGCAGTTGCGCCTGCTCGTCCTGTGACCATCCACCTGTGCCCTCTAATCCCACGACTTCCTGGCGTGCCTGCTTGTCCTGCTCGTGTAGCTCTTCTTGGCAGCTGGTGCTTGTCATCATGTGAACTCTGTCTTCTGCTTTCTTCCTAGTTGACTTTGTTCCATTCTCTAAGAAAGGCGACCGGAATACCGCTTTCTGCCGATGGTGTAGTGGGGAAGGAAGCAGCCTCGGAGGCACAGAAGCATCACCGTGTAAGAGGGAGCCATAAGCAACCAGATTCTAGACCTTTGCTAGACGTAAGATCTTTATACTTTGGTAAGGAAAATCCTCGTTAAGAATTCTGTCAGTTTCTAGAATTTTTTCAAAGAAGGAATAATTGTTGATACCCAACTGCTGCAAACTGTAGTAAGTGAGCAGCTTGTAGATACTGAGGACAGATTAGTACAAAGCCAAAGGATGGTGCGTAAAGCCCGAGGACGGAGCGGTACACATCCTAAAGATGGTACATAAAACCTAAGGACAGAGCGGTACACAGCCTAAAGTGCACCGGGCACCGTACCATCCCAGCTGGCTCAGTCACACACAACCGTGAGGCTTAGAGCCCCACCTCCCCCGTAAGACGCCCCACGTCTTGAGAGTCGTTCTCAAGGCGACGGTTTACCGACCCGCCCTGTCGTACGGCGGAGCTTAATGGCTCGGGAAAAAGGCTGGTGTGAACGCCACTACCGGCACTTTCACGCTGCGGTTCCCGACTGTCGTAATTCAAAACCCTGGGTAAAGCAAGAGGCCCCGATACGATCTCCGAACGTGGAACTGGTTCGGAGCATTGGCTCAAAAAGTTGCCCCCCGGGCGCCATCTTCTTTGACTGAACAGAGTGAGGATGCGGCCACTTGTAGTCATGTCGTTAAGGGTTAACTAGCGAACTACTCGCGGCTAGGATAAGTCTTAATGACCACTTCGTTGCTCATGACTACACGCCCGTAATTATACCGCTCGTCGATGTGGGAGTTTTGGGGGGTTTAAAGGGAGAGGGAAGGAAGGGATGTGGAGGAAGGGAGAGAAATGTGGAAGAGAGAGGAAGGAAGGGAGGGCGGTAGAAAGGAGAGGAAAATAAGTGGGTTAACAAACGAGGTGGAGGAAAAGAAAGCTAAATCGTGGATAGGTAACAAAAAAGGAGGAGGAAGAGGAAGGGGAGGAGGAGGAAGGGACACGGACGCAGAGGAAAGAGGAAACAGGACAGGTACACGGAGAGTAGTGGGATGGGAAGGCGCTCTGAGGCGTTCCGGGAGGAGAGCCGCCGACGTTAGAAAACGAGTGTGTGGGAGAGCCAGACGCATGTGAGGGGGGACGAGATGTCACCGATGGCGGGTGAGACTGAAGGTAGAAATACAGTGATCAATATCTTTACCACAACACGTGACACTTGACAGAGACAGGTCCCGCGGGGGGGAACACACACACAGCGAGTCTGTCACAGGAAGTGGAGCTCGTGTGTCTTGCAAAGTTCAGAAGGAATGTGTAAAATGGGACAGAATTTTTGTAATTTTTAAATCTGAATAAAGATTTTAGACTAATTTAAGATCTCTTGTACCAGAAGAGCAACTGCCACCATTCCTTGCACCATCACCAACACCATTACCATCACCATCACCACCTCCCTCACTACCGTTGCCACCATAACCACCACAAGCGGGAATACTACCTTAACCTGCACCGTCTACACCACCATCACCAACTCCACCACCGCAGTCGCAGTCTCCCTCACCGCCGCGCCGGCATGAGCGGGGTGCGGGAGGGAGACCCGGCAGGGGCGATGCTGAGAAACTCCCAATATCAAGAAAAACCACAATGTCATAAGTCTCTGCTCAAGGTGATGCTAGAGGTCCTTCTCACCCGAGTCGTGCACCGCGCCTCCAGTAATTACCAACAATGACAAAGTGAGCGCTTGTAAACTCGTCATTTGTCTGGCCTGGCGGTAGCGATGATCAGGTGCTTCCCATACCGCAGGCGGCTTGTCAACACAACATGGGAACCATCCGCCCCTCACTCACGACTACTGATCCGGAGAGCCCCTTTAAAGGCCATATGTATTTTCTATCCACACTTTAGTCGATTTTTTTCATATAAATAAATAACAGATAATTCAAGAACAGTTTATTCAATTTAGGCAGCCATTCCGATGAAATCTGTCGCAGCTCGTCATGCAGTGGCTCTCTCTTACCAATCCCTAGCCTGTAAACAAGTGATTACTAGGAAGGGGGGGGGGGTTATACGAGCCTGCTCGGGGATGTGATCGAGAGGTGGCGGCGGTGGGCGGGTGGGTTATTTATTTCCTCTCGAACGAGTAGACCACATATGACGACTACTCCCAGGACAAACATGGTTAAGACGAACGATGACGGATCATGCCTTCTTTTTAACTCGAGGGGAATCATAACCACTAGTTGAGTTATAAAGACGACCTGAAACTCCCTCACCTCGCCTCGCCCACGCCACCACCCAGGTTCGGCCAGTCACTCTCGGAGAAGAAAGGAGAATTGGTGCGGTAATCGGAAGTTGGTAATCGTGAGGTTGATTACGCCAAAAAACGGAAAGAAGATGGCCGGTGGGAACCTCTCGTGTTTACGACGGGACGCGGGGTGCCAACCACGAACAAACAGGGCAGGACGACCACGAACGCCCAGCGCTAGCGTAGCCTCTCTCAGTAACCCCTACGAGAATATGGCGGTCTGTAAGGAGTGCTCTGTATCCTTCAGCAAACCGGGGATGTATAGGATCTCACGGGGGCCTGGGAGCTGGGTGGAGAGGAGGAGGAGTGCCTCGGGGCGGGCGGGGTGGCTCCAGGCTAGGTGGTTGAGCGGAGGCAAGAATGTAACATCCCACGTTGGGCGGCGGTTTGTACGGAGAGAGAGAGAGAGAGAGAGAGAGAGAGAGAGAGAGAGAGAGAGAGAGAGAGAGAGCAGGCCACGGTAGCAGTACTTCACCTACAGTCACTCATCGCGGGCTGAGTTCGTTTTTTTTTTTTTTTTTACTCAGGGATTCTACAGCATTACTCATTTTAATCTGGGTATTCTGACTAAATGTTGAAGGAGAGTTAATGATAGTAATTGCTTTTAGACGCTTTTGTTGAGTTTTGTATAAACGTATGAGAATAAAAATACGCCAACGTACACTGTCTCATTCTCGGCGGAGTGAGTTGACGTTTGTGCCAGCAGGTCTGCCAGGGTCAGGTCGCTCGGTGTGCGAGTTTGTGACGCTGGCTCTCAGACTTGGGAGCTGAGACTTTTAACCGTACTGTCCCCTCTGCACCCTTCCTCCACTCGCTCTTCCCATTTTTTCCTCTCTAGCGCTTCCTGCTCTGCTTCCTTCCCTCTTTCTCTCCCTCTCTTCCCATCCTTTGTTCTTTCCATCCTTTTTTTTTCACTGTTTCCCTTTTCTCCTTTTTTTTCTTTCATTCCATTTTCTTTACACATTTTCCTCCTCTTTCTAGTTTTCGTTTTGCTTACTCCTTGCCTTCTATCACCTACTCTCAGCTTGACTCTTTCTCTGATCCCATTCTCTGTGTTTCCGTCTCCTCTGTTTACGTTTGTCTTCCCACTCTCCTCCAATGTCTTACTCTTACTCACTTTCTTTCATTTTTCTCTACTTGTTTTTCTCTCCCATTTTCATTCGTCTCTCTTCTCTTCCACTCCTTACCTCTTCTCCTCTCTCTCCTTCTCTCTTTGTCCTCCTCCTGACTTACTCCTCCCCTGTGTGTCTTCCTGGTGCGGGTGACCTACCTCGCCCCCTGGGGCGGCGTGCCCCCTGACCTCACCCCAGGTCCCTGTGACACATCAACCCCGCCTGGGGAGTCGCTCCTCGGGGCAGGTGACGGCCGGATCTTCATGAGACCTCTCCTGCTTATCCCCAAGTATGATTCATTCGATGCTTTTAGGGATTATTGGTGGCTGTATTTAAGCAAAATATATCATCAAAGGTAATGTTTTGGGTTAGGGATTTATTAACTGTATCATGATAATCGCAAGCATTCACTGGTCCCTTTTGACACCTTTATATAAAAGAATAATCAATGTAATGCCTCGAGTGTTGCCCAAGTATGGCTGGGAAAAATACAGATTGGCAAGAGGCGTCGCGGCAGAAACCCGGTGGGTTGAACAGTACAGAGGAACGTATGGAGTCGATCGCGGAGGCTGGCGGGTCGGTGATGAAGGCCTGTCATGGTTTAGGTTAGATGGAGAGACGGAACGTGGTGAGGAGACTTGGACGGATTCCGCGGATGTAGTTACTGAACGTGTCGCTTGTTTCAGAATATGCGTCAGGCTAGTGGGTGTAGCTCAGGCGCAGTGCAAGCATGGAACGGAGGGAGGCTGTTGGCTGTATATGAATCACACTCTTCAGTTTGCTTTGTTACACGGCACGAGAGGTGAGGATGCAAGAGACTGGACCCCTGCGAGGCTGTGGCCAGATGACCCCAGGCCTGGATGTGGGGGATGAAGCTGCAGATAGTATAGCAGAGTTGGATTCACAGTTTTGACTTGCTTGATTCCTTCCGCGAACTCTTACATTCTGTTTGAGGTTCCTGTTCGGTACTTTAAATATATTGCCCATTCTATAGGGTGTGTTCTTGTAATGTATTTGTTGTCTTTCACTGTGTTTTGTATTGTTTTTGCGTCTGTTTTTGTGTGGTTTTCTCAATGGTTGTCTCTTGTTAGGAGCTATTGTCCTGTCTTTATGGTCTATTGTTTTAATTCCTATATTCATACGTTTCTGTATGGGTTATTGTCTCTCTTAAAGCTCCATTTCGGTGGTTTATAACCATGGTTTAGTGTCTCATTGTTGTAACGACTTCGCGTTTATTCTAACGTCTTCCCTCAACGAAAGGTTAAAGGTTAACCATCACAACTAACTACGTTGGAAAAATATGATAATATTTGTCACAAGATGAGAACTGGTCATCTGGAGCAACTGACGGTCAGCCAACATGTTTACCAGAATTAGCCATTCACCAGAAAACGGCAGAGACCAGAATTTGTCCATAATAGGAAGCCGCTGCCCAAAGGCTAGCCGCCAGAGGGAGCCACTAGCCAAAAAAATCTATAATCATCAGAAGTAGCTACTAGCCATAACCTAGTCATAAGAAAACAGCCTGTAGCTAAAAGCTGGTTACTGGAAGAAGTCTGTAGACACAAACTAGTGATCGGAAATAATCTCTTGCAAGAAATTAGCCTTGAAACGCATCCCGTGGCTATCAAGACGCATCCTGAACGCCAGACCTGATAACCATGAGACGTAGCCTGTAGGCCAGACCTGACAATCATCAGGAGTTACCATTAATCAAGGACTGACCTTTTTCTGAAAGCAAATTAGCTTCGGGAGTAAAACTTCCGCATTTGCACCGGGGCGAAAGACCCTGACGGACGTAAACACTAGGTTGTAACTGTGAAAAATGACTGTCTGTGTAACATCCCACCAACAGTCCACCTTATGGTACAAAAGCAACTGACTGTTAACCTGCTGAGGTGGTGGGGTATTGAGAAATACAGAGAAAGCAGAAATAGACTGCATAAAAGAATGAGGATAAAAGTATTAAGTGTGGTCTGTACTTTATGTATCAGTGTCTGTATACAATGAGGCAGGATTTTGACACTTCACTTGCAATACGCAGGTAGGAGAGTATCGCTATTCTTAGCTATGTTGAATAAATATTTGTGCAAACTGGTGTAAACAGGCAACACGAAATTGCTAAAAAGTGATATGAAGTGCGTGTGAAAGGGGAGGGGGGTAGAGGGGGGAGGGGGAGGGGGTTACAAGCTAGAGGGGATGGAGGGAGGGGTACAAGACCTGTACAGACGGTAGAGGGAGGGGTACAAAAAAAGAGGGATGGGTACAAACCAGAGTGGGTAGGGGGAGGGCTTTTAAGCTAGTGTGGGTAGAGGAGAAAGATGTACAAGCCAGAGGGAGGGGTCCAAGCCTTGAGGGTGGCAAGGGAGGGGTACAAGCCAGAGGTGGTGGGGAGGGTGGGGGAGTAAGGGAGGGGTTCTAGACTGGTGGGGAGGGGGTGACGTCGGGGCGGTGAGAACGGTTCCCAGCTCCTGCTTCCACAGCCATTTCCGGCGCTCGCCTCAGCTATGGCAGTTTCAAGCGTGATTCATGAATCTCCCGGCGTGAGGAGGTGCTGGAGCAGGCCCGGGCGGCGGTGGGCGGTTGTCAACAGTGTTCCGGGCGTGTCGGTCGTCCACACTGACATACAGTCGGTAGAACTTAATGTATGAAACTATGGAACTATGTAATGCATGTAATATCAACCCACTCGGGGGTCTGACTAAAACCCTTTGTGACTCCTGTAATCCTTTTGCACAAATCAAATCAATGAATCAGTCAGTGACACCTCCCGTCCCCCGCCAACATGATGGCCTGTTACCCCCGGCCTCGCGTTACACGTCTCACTCACGGTTTTGTTGATGGCGCAGGACCAACCCCGAGGGGCACGACGGTACGACCCTTAAACACGATTTTACGACCCGTGAAGCACGAACTTGCGACCCGTGAGCATGACGCTACGACCCTTGAGCGAGACCTTACGACCCGTGAGCGCAATGGTACAACCCTTGAGTACGACGGCCTAGGCCTACCTGTGACCTGGCCTATAAAATCAGGTCAGAGGTCACGGCATCACGCTCGGGGGGTCGTACCTTCGTGCTCAAGGGGTTAAGAACCACTTTTCTCGCTTCCGCGTCGGCGTTGCTTCCCAGACCCATCTGGGTCTTCCCTCCCTCTCTCTCTCTTCAGCATTGCCTTCCTTCCATCCTCTTCTTTCATTTTCGTTCCGTTTCCTTCTTTTTTCTTTCCTCTGTGGTGGGAATGTGGCGCCCCGCGACTCGGGAGTCAACACACAGGCTGGAGTCACTAGACAGTCAGTCGTGGTAAACGGAAACTGGAGATTATGGCCAGCGGCGCCTCACCATTACGGTGAGTTATGCACAGGTTAGGCTCCTTTCCTCCCACCCCGTCTCACCGCTCACTGCCATCTCTCCACCCGTCTCACAGCTCACTGCCACCTCGCCACCCGTCTCACCGCTCACCAACCACATTACCACCACCCGTCTCGCCCAAAACCACCGCCTCCAACTGAACTCCGTAGACACATTTCTTCCCCACTTACGTGAATAAAAAGCAGTGATAAACAACCAACAGTACGGAAGAGAACAAGCAGTAAATTACATCGTTTACTGTACTAGATGACCCCCTTAATGAGGCGTGTTAAACCCGAGCGTATATATATCTCTAAATGGTCACCACCCATACACCAGGAAGACCTACATGTCTTTTAGGTACAGGTGAGGACCTCTACAGGCTTAGGGCTACGGTTAGGAAGTCCTCCTCCACCTCCTGCCACATGACCTCGTGACCCCTGCACTCTGCTACAACATTACATTCCCCCTCCCCTCCCATCCCTCCCTCTCTCCCTCCTCCCTCCAACCAGCACTACCTGGCAACGTCGGCGACACCGAAGCCATCCCACTCACTCCCTCAAACCACTAACTGGCGGGATTTTCCAGGATATAATCACACCCCTTCGGGTACACAAACGGCAACGTTCTCCCTCCCTCCCTCCCTCCCCGTCTCACTCCCTTCAGAGCTGCAACTCGTGTGATTTTCGAGACATTAACACATACCTTGACATATATATATATATATATATATATATATATATATATATATATATATATATATATATATATATATATATATAT
>JAYMFT010062390.1:0-14864 GCA_038088735.1 Panulirus argus | reverse complement strand
TATATATATATACATATATATATATATATATATATATATATATATATATATATATATATATATATATATATATATCCTCCAGCCTAAGCTGGGTAGCTATATACAGACCAGCCCTGAGAGGAGGATGAACAGCTGGCTTGGTTGTAGGCCGACTTCCGCGCCTGGGATTCGAACTCACGCGTGCCATTGCGTGAGCGATGGTCAGCAACGCTAACCAATACACTACGTAAGTATGTGTGTCTGTGAGAGTGGTAGAATAAGAACCACACACCATCGTGTGAGTGTATCTGGGGCAGGACGTCAGCTACACACGTGGTAAAGCAGCCAGCCGTCTAGTGTGTATGTATCTGGCGCAGGAGGAGGAGGAGGAGGAGGAGGAGGAGGACCACTCCCCCACACACCTGGTGGTGGTGCGGGTGAGTTGCCCCTTCGTGTGGTGCAGCCAGTGTAATAAGAGAGCCACGCGCGGGGTGCGCCACCGCGCACATTGTAAATGGGTCGCGCTTACCCGGCGTGGGAGTCGCATGCCACACGCCTCCTTACCCGCAGTGGGAGCCACATGCCACACGCCTCCTTGCCCCTCCATGACTACCGCCATCCACCGTACATACAGTCTCTCCAAAACAGAGCATAATTAGCTTCTACCACTCGCATTACTATTAACCTGGAGAGGATTGTGTGAGGCCAGTTCTAGAACGCTTCTCTACGTCGTCGGGGAGGCACCAGAGCGTCTCCCGGTCCTCTTATGCCCACCTCTTCACCGACATCGCTTGGCGTGCCACAGGAAGAAGCAACAATACCAGAACAGCTGAATTACTAAAAGCAATACTAACAAAAGCAAATCAATCGTGAGGAGAATAAAAGAAGAACAAAAGACTCTTGGCTTGTTGTTATTCTAGTCCGCCTTCCAGCCTCACTTGAGGCCATGTCCCGGTCATCCCTCACCCTGCCACCCGCTCCCCTTACACCACATAACCTGGTCAGCCATGCACTGCCACCCGTCCAACCCCTTACACCACCTAACCAGTTCTGGATAATTACAAGTATGGTCAACCCGTTGCTGGATGATGGAAATCCCGGTTCGCTGGCTTCTGGTTGGTCTGGTTTTTAATGAGCCTAGGTTCAGGGGGGAGCCGACAGAATGATCGCCAACTTTCTCGATGGCTGGGACTCTCCAGCCAACTTCAGACTAAGCAAGTGATCTACAGGTTGATGTCCCCGTGGCTTCGAATGCCTTAGGGCTGCTTCATGGAGGGACGTCATTCTCAGTCTGTGATGGCTCAGTCGAAAGCTTCGATCCAACTCCTTGATCTCTACAGAATCATTCCTCAGCACGATGGTACGACCCTCTAGCTTGAGGATACGACCCTAAAGTACAACGGCAATGTTGTAATGATATGAGTCTTGACTTCAAAAGAAAGAAAAAGGTTGAAAGGGTGATGTGTTGGAAATGAAATGCCGAAGGACAACAGTGGCGTGAGGCGGACTGATCGAGTAAGAGTGGCGGTGACAGAGAGAGGTATGGGGAGTCAGCGCAGTCCGACTGAGACGACTGTTCAAATGTATCGATCATATGGGGAGGATGAACGAAGAAAGACCGAGCAAATCGTGTCAGAAGTGGAGGGAGAGAAGGGGAGGAGAGAGCAAGGAAACGGAAGGATGCTCTGGGAAACGAACGTGACAAGACAGATGGTATCATGCGAGCATGACAAGCGAATGGTCAGAAGAACCATTACTAAGCATGACAAGCAACGTTAGTCACCAACATATCGTCTGAATTCCATACGACTAGAATGAGAGACAGTGCGCCTGAGAGGAGGCAGGATCTATCCGCCGAGGTCACGAGAGAGAGAGAGAGAGAGAGAGAGAGATCAAGGAGTCAAAGATCGGCCGTGTATTCGTCATGGTGGAGCCACCTGTCAATAATGCATTTATTCGCCTGGATGCTCTGGTCACGGGCTGTCACTCCAGCACCATAGGATCCTTTAAGTCTCCCTCTGCAGGGTGACAGGAACTGGCTGGAGTGGACCATATATACCCTCACACACTCATACTTGCACACGCCCTAATAATATGTATTTGAATGTTGCAATATCACTGGGATGACTCTTACTGCATGTTACTGTACAGGATATGCTGTGAGCAATTCATGTTTTTTTCTTTTTTTTTTGCGCCAGGTACTTATCCTCACTTTACCTACCGAATACAGTGCCACTCATCACGTAACTTGTTAGATAATTCAGTCACTGTGTAGCCCCCCAGTTCCTGGACCTTCGATGTACTCCGTATCCTCTTTTGCGCCACCGCCCACAGAATGAGCAGGTGTGTACAATGAACTCGCCTCATTTTGCTGTAAAATCGAACAGAAAGTGACACACACACACACACCACACACACACACACACCAAGCCAGGGCAACAGAGGGCGTGGAGGGAAGCGTGGCGTGTCGTGGGCGTGTGGAGGGCGGGGGCGTGCACAGCACCAGCACCTGCCACGCCCCCGCCCTCCCTTCCTCGCTTCTAGAGTGTCCTTCACCTCAACCCCGCCCAAAGATGTGACTTTATCACATCTCATTTCTCTACTACCTATCAAGAGGTTTCCTAATGTTGACTGTCCTCATATCTCTAACTTCCACTCCTGTTTCTCCCTTCTATCTTATTCGTCACCCTTACTTCCTTGTTTTCTTCTCACTCCCTCACTGCCTTTCCTCCCTCCTCCTCTCCCCCTTTCTCTTCCCACCACTCCTAGTCTCCCTCCCCATCCCCCACACCCCTCTCTCCCTCCACTGCTGCCCTCCCAACACCACGATTTATTGAACAATTGCCTCGTGAGTGTCTCCAAGTGACGAGGGGTTTTTACTGAGGGGCGGCGGAGGCGGTGATGGCCATGACCCCCACAGGCACACCAGCTGGCCCAGCAGCACCAGCACCACCCGCACCAAACGCCTCCTGACGCTGGTGAGCTCGCTCAGAGCTCGGGGACATCAAGGGTACCTCCCATAGTTCCTTGTACGTTGTCATTCTCAATTTCGAGAGAAAGACCGACTTCCTCGGCGACGCCTCAGACGTGGTCGAGAGGTTCCTATGACCACCGGGCACCTCCCCAAGCCATGGGCAACACCTTCTCGCTGTAGGAGTCATTATATCACATCCAATGACGAGGGACGTGTCCTTCCTGCGGCGGGAGGAGAAACGCGATTAGCATTCAGCTCATCGTCGTATAGAATGGCCACGAGCAAGGTGGTCTTAAAACAGCAATTACACCACATCTAATGACGGTCAGATTGTTCCTTGCATAAATATAAGTGGAGGAACTGCCTCTCACACCGCGCGGGAGGGAACCAAACACAGACGAGGGGTATTAAGTACACTCCATCTTCAAAGAAATATTGGAAAAAGTAAAAAAAGAAAGGCCATCTAAAACACCATCAACAATGTCTGGGAATAACACAAGGAGATCTCAAAACCTTAAGGTTAATCTTGGGAGAAATCTAAGATTCAGGTGACTACATGGTAACGTCTCAAGTCGTCCACTGTGCAGGGGTAAGGGAGAGGGTGGTGGTGGACCATACCTTGGATATGATCAGCACAAGGAGCGTCTCATTGTCTCTGACTGCTACCGCTCTTGAAGTCCTCTGGTGCCACGGGCCTCCTCAAATGTTAGACAGGAAGAAAAATATATATCACAAACGTATGCAAATATACACACACAAATACACAAAAGCACACACACAGAGGAACATAACAGACGAATTAGAGCACACTATACACACACACACACACACACATATGCACACATCCACAAAAAAATTATACACACACACAAATATACTTTTGTACATACGTATAAAGTATACACACAGACACTCACATATCTCAAACTACTTTTGGCACATGAGCTTGAATGTAAACATTCAAAAGTTTGATTAAGTCAGTAGCGTTGGCTCTGTTGATGACAATTCCTCACGACGTCTATCCCCAACTGCCAAGCCCAGGGTTCGAACCTGGGCTGGCCCGCGCTGAATCACGGTCAGTGTGTATGTGTGTGTGTGTGTGTGTGTGTGGCTGTTTCACTGGCGTACAACAAAGAAAACTGGGACGACGGAAGCCCAAGATACAGCGGTGCAGGTGGGTAAGGCCAGTAACGTGTGTGTGTGTGTGTGTGTGTGTGTGTAGGGAGGGGGGGTTGGTCTTGCTTGCCTTGTGATGACACTCTCTCCGTTATTGTGTGCGCGTCTCCTCGCCTCTCGTAGCGCAGAGCTGGTGTTATTCTGGGTTTTATCTCGCTGGCTATTCATGGCAAATGCTATTTTTACATCCCCATGGGGCATTGTGTGGTTGCTGCTGACGCCAAGGTCTTGGGACTAGTTGGTCCCATTGGTAGTGATGGCACGCTTCCTAGCGGTGGTTGAGTGGTAGTGTTGGTTGGCGTTGCGTGGCTCTGGTTGATCTGGCTGAGCGACAGTGGTGAAAGTCAAGTTGTTGTCTCCTAAGAGTTGGTAGTGACTGGTTGATCAGTAGCTTCGCGAGTAGTTGTTGTCTGGTCGTGGTTAGGGTAATGGTACCTCGGCAGTGATGACAGGGTGGTCGTGGTGGTTGTGGTGCTTGTGTGGTAATGACTGAGGCTATACTGATGGTTTGGTGGTGCTCATGGTAGAAAGGTTGTTTGGTAGTGTGGTCTGTATGGTTGTAGTTTTGTGTGGTAATGCCTGCATGGATGGTAGTGATGTCTTTGCTGCTGTGGTGGGTGGATCATGTCAATGGTCGTGTGATCAACATGTGGTAACGATGGTTTCTGTTACAGTTCTGTGGAGTTACTGTGGTTGTGGTACAGACGGTGGTTCTCCAGAGAGGACTTACCTACCCTCTTCTCACTTGGTCTCCTTCCCTATCCACTACACAATAGGGGCAACCAGAAAAAGGTGAAGAACAGGACTTACATAAGAGGTGCAGCTCTCCCAGGATCCCTCTGATCTCCACTTGGACCTCAATTCGACAGTTCAGAGGGGACGATACGGCACCATCTTCGCCATCGTTTCCGGCCTTAGCGAGGTAGCGCCAGGAACAGAAGAAGAAGGACGGCCTCATTTGCTCACTTTCATTCTCTAGCCGTCATGTGTAGTGCACCTGCACCAGAGATGCCTGTCCGCACCCAAGTCTCAAGATCTTTCCTTGTTTTCTCCTGACCACGTTACGTATATGCCCTAGATCGGCCTCTCGACAGCCCCTTACGTACCATATCGCTCTAATTCGCTCAATCTCATGCACGCTTCTTACGCTCCTGCATAATGAGTCCTTGATAACTTAAAGCCTCTTTCACTCTATCTCTCTATCTCCTTTTTGATCTTCCCTCCAGCTTGAAGCGTATATCCTCTTAGTCATGTCTCTCTTCACTCATCCTCTCCATATGTCCAAACCAAATCAGCACACCTAATTTAGCTCTCTCAATCATACTCTGCTTACAACCACACTTTTTTCTCACTGTGTCATTCCTTTCACGATCAGGTCTCCGCACACCACAAATTGTCGGCAGACATTTCGTTTCGAAAGCATTCACACTCTTCCATTCTTTTGTGCCTATAACCCACGACTTGAACTCGTGAAGCACCATCACGACTACAGTATCATCATACACACCCGTCTTTGTCCTTCCAAATGATGACCTCTTTCTCCACATACTCCTCAGTGCACTTACGAACTTTGTCGGTTCTTCTGTGTTATGGTTCCCTTCATCTCCCAATGTTCCACCCGGTGCCATGTCTATTAACAGGTATCTAAAGTACTCTACTTCCTCCGGGTTCTCTCCAGTCAAACTCACTCCCAAACAAACCCGTTTCGCACCACTGCTAAACCTCACAGCCTTACTATCATTCACACTGACTCTCTTCTTTCTCACACTCTCCCAGTTTCAGTGACCATTTTTTGTAGTTCCTCACTTGAGTCGCCACTAGAGCCGCGTCAACTGAAAACAGCAAGTAACTCCTCTCTTCACCCCTAGCATACTGAAGACCCACCCCTCTCTCCCAAGACCCTCGCATTTACCTCCCTCACTACCCTTCACACAAACAGATCAAACAACAATGGTGATACCATACACCCTTGGTGCAGACCCGTCGTCATTTGGAACTACTCACCTTTCTCCCTTCTCAGTCGTACACACGCCTTACATTCCCGATTAAACCTCCTCACTGCATCTAGTACCTTTCCTCCCACGCCATAAACTCGTAGCAACGTCTATAATCTATATCTATCAACCCTATCACACACACACACACATCTGTCCCTGGCTGGATCTGTTGGCTCCAAAACTAGAAATTGTTTATACTATCTGTAATCTCTATAATCGCTCCGTCCATCAAGAAGATGGATACACACGGCCGTGGCTTTTGTTTACATGCCGATGGTGTTTTGTTTTCCTGCGCAGAACCTGATGCGCGGGGGACGTGCGAGTGAGTAATGCGCCCCCCCCCCCCATCCGGACAATAGCTAGAGTTATTCCATCGCATCTGAGAACGAACGTGACCGTGCTCAGATCAGGGAAACGCCCACCCGGGTCACGCCCACACCCGCTGAGACGGCAGGAGAAATCTTCTGATAAGGATTTTGACTGGGAGCTCCCTCCTTCACCCCGCTAGGAGGATCAGCCAGGGGTGGATTAGCGGGTTGAGAGTGAGTGGCTAATCCACCACCTACAAACAGAAGGATTGTCGCCCGGGTGTTCACCGACCCATGGGGTCCCTAGTGGTGGAATTTAGCCTTACGCAGTCTGGACCTACTCATTTATCAACCTGTTTCTGATTGATTCTTTGCCTGTTTAACTAATCCTCCTTTATTCGACATTATTTGGTAATTTCTTCAGTCAGTTAGAGACTAACCTACAGAACCCTAAATAGAAATTACACCACCGGACTCTGCCCCGTGCCAGCACACACCTGCAGACCTCACCCGTGCGTTCTACACCTGTAGGCCACACCTACTGCATCACACATTTGCAGGCTGCACCCGCGCCAGCACACACACACACACCTGCGGGCCTCGTTCGTACCAGCACATACCTACAAGGCCTGATCCACGCCAACACACATCGACCCTAGCCTGTCTGTCTCCGGCGTCCCACATCACGGGAGAAGCAAAGAAGACAAGCTCTCTGCCAGCAATTATTCTAATAGCATTCAAGTACAGGGGTATGTCAATATTCAGCATGCTGTTTCCACGTTACGATAGGCCAAAATCATTTCGGAAAATCAAGTCTGCCGGAACACAATGGAGTCAGAAGGTGTTGCGTCCCGCTGGTACGTACCAGCATTTACCCCGTGACACACAATACCCATCAAACAACTTGTATGGGTATGGCTGTCTGGTTACTACCGGAGAGGCTCCATCAAAGGACTGACATACTGAGTTCCCACGACCCTCTCTCTCTCTCTCTCTCTCCTCTCTGTCCTCATTTTGGGAGCCTTTCCTCTCCTCCTTACCTGACGGAGCGTTGAGGGGGTCCAACCACTGTTGTTCTTGATGGCCAGCCACATCTGACACTCCCCAGTTCGAACTATACAGTGGCAAAGGAAGGAGGTCCCTGAGCCACACGCCTGTTACAGAGCGGAGAAAACACGAGCCACAGAGATCTCCTTGGATCTCCAGGGTTCTGGCTGGTACCTGTGATCCAATCGGTTCACGTCAGGTAGACCGTCTCATGGTATCACAGTGTCGCATACACATCCCAAGGCCATGGTAGCCCGTGACCCAGGCGTTGACGATGCCTCGGGTGATGCCTGAACTGTACGCCACAGGCTTCAGACAGAACCCTAGGGAACAAAAAAGGTAACACCGTGATCTAAATCAAAATGATCAAAGTTCAACTGATACTCCCGACTTGTAAATGGTGCCTCGCCTCACGCTCTTGGGTGAAGAGATGTTTGGCGTACCTACCCACCCGGTGGTCATCTGCTGGTCACCCGGCGTGTGGCCTGGGTGCCACAACACGAGGGAACTTCCTCAAGAAGGAACGACTGGCACAGTGGACTAAGAATGGGAGAACAGTCTACGTCATGTCATTAAGAAACAGACGAGGGTTCGACTTGGTGCCACGGGTAGTCTAACCTTAGCCTAGTTTTGTGAAGTAAAATCTCTGGAACCTGAGCCGAGCTCCCCACACGAGGTTAGAAGACATCTGCAGTGGTTCTAGGATTTAGCTGTTCCCTTCTTTGATTTCCTCTGAGGAATTTTTTTCCTCCCGTGATTCTGTCCCTGAATCTTTTGTGTCCTTGGATTTTCGGTCATACCTCGTACGTAGGTAACCAAGTGTGGCATGAAAACGGAATAACACGAGAAAAAGATATCACAAATTAAAGAAAGAGAGAGAGAGAGAGAGAGAGATGGCCCTTTTGAGACATCACGCCCTTAAGAAGACCGCGCTCGGGAGTATCACACGGCCCTACAGTGAAAGGAAATGCACAAAGTTCCTTCGACAGTCGTGTGTTTTTTTGGGTAGTGCGGCTTTTGTGTCTCTGGGGAAGACGGCGTCCTTCCAAGGCTGACGCACCAAATAAATCTTCGGTACTTGGTCAGTTTCCATCGCGCCGCAGCTGACATAGACTGTCGAGTCTTTATGTTTACAACCTACAGGTAGCCTTAATCACTTGAGCATAATGGTACTACCCCTGGAGCACGACGGTACGACACTTTTGAGCATAAACATACGACCCTGGATGACGGCGGCACGACTCTTGGATGCCATTGTCTGGCTATTTTAGACCTGCTCCTTCCGGGTCAGGTCAAAGATCAAGTCACCATACCCAGTGGTCGTACGTAAGGATCGTAATCCTGTGTGCTCAGAGATCGTGCCTTCGTGCCCAAGGGGTCGTGTCCAGGAGTCGTGCCGCCGTACCCAAGGGGTCGTGTCCAAGAGTCGTGCCTTCGTGCCCAAGGGGTCGTGTCCAAGAGTCGTGCCTTCGTGCCCAAGGGGTCGTGTCCAGGAGTCGTGCCGCCGTGCCCAAGGGTCGTGCAATCGTACTTCAGGGTCGAGCAGCCATGCTCAGGCTAACTGATGATCCTGAAGGTGGAAGTACTGACTGGTGTGAGGCGCCGCCGTGGTGGTCAGCGTGCCAAAACTAGGGGAGCTGTTGGGTCAATACCAGAAAATAATGACTGTAAACAAAATCTGATGGTATGGGGGTGAGGGAGGAGGTGTGGGGAAGCGAGGAAACACAGAGGCAGGAGAAGGTCGATGGGAGACAATGGCTACCGTTGAGGTCCAGCACCTGGGCCGAGGAACCTCCTGCCGCTGCGACATTGTACCTGCTGGCGGGGCATTGATGGGCCGCCCCTCTTAACTAGAGATCACCCGTGCCTCCTCCACCCACGCACCTTCCTTCCCCCATACCTCACACACACACACACACACACACCCGCTTAAGCCGTCCTTACTCTCACACCCACAGCACCTCCCACGCCTCACCTCACCCAACTCCAACACCCTCACACACACACACACACATATACACACCCCCTAAGCCGTCGTCCTCTCCTTCTCTCCCCCCACACACAACTCCGAGCTCTGCGGGGAGCCACATTCCCAGGAACAGTACGAGTGTGTAAACGTCTGGTAACTGTACCTGTGAGAGAACTGTCATACCTGAAGGTCTTACGGATGCCCCGTTGTGTAACGCCCGGCCTCCTCCTCCTCCTCCTCCCCGACACCCTCCTGCTGGGGGCTGGGCACTGGGCACCACCGCAGCGGCGGCGGAGGAGGAGGAGACTAGACCAGTACCTCAGATGTTTATCTGTCTCTCCCTCCCTTTGTTTTTCTCTGTTGGTCTGTATCCGTTTCCATCCGCCTGTTGGAAGTCTGTCCCTGTACCATACACCCTCCGTGCGTCTCCTGACTTCCTTTGCCCCCGATCTGTCGTGTGGTAGAGCTAACAACGTGTTTGAATCCAGACTTTTTGTCATCTGTAGCCATAGGAGAAAGGCTTCAGTCTGGTGATTTCACTGTCCACAGGGTATATAATAAATGGTGACGTTTGCATCACTCCAAAATGCAGAGTCTGGTAATCGTGTATACGGGACTAAGAAATGAATATATTTATCTACTTCTTCCAGGTTTCAGATATTTACATCCTAAACATTTCTTTTTATTATATACGTTGAACATAAAGTCTGGTAGACGAATCTAACGAAAACGTGTGACATCCCGAAAATCGACGAGGAAATTGCAATCATAACAGCACTGAACACTTAGGAATCAGCTGTGTTTATCAACAAATTCCCTCATTAAGTATTACCTCGGTTCGTTTCTGTTTTCAGGGTCTATGGAATGTGTCAGGTGACGACTTTAATTCCCATTTCGGTAAAAGGAAAACAAAAAACTAAGTTGGTTCTTTGTGTGAGACATTTGACGTCTTCAAAGTTTGGGGCTAATTTACGAAATTGTCTTAGAGATTGTAACGAAAATGTATTTCAAAATGCGTAAAAAAAAAACAGTTTACGCTTTTTTAAGCAGCATTTACTACCTACGTTTATGAAGATCTTTCTAAAGACGTCCAGCAGTATGTTGGACACACAGAGTTGTAAACTGTAAACAACACCCCTACCATTGCCCCTCTCCCTCAAAGAATAAAAGAGTGAAATAGAAAATGATTTTATAGTCATCTCTCGATACGAATGTCGGTTATGCGTCACAGGTCATGGGAAAGGCGGATTTACCACTCCCTTCCCGGCGCTTGTTGCCTGAGATCGCTCCCGCCGTCCTCTGCCAACTTAACAACCTGTAGTGTGGTACTTCTCCCCATCCGTGGACTCCCACGGTCCTCGAGGGTGGGGAAGGTTCGGGTGACTCTGGATTAGCTGTAACCAGAAGCTAGATAAATACGGTCCCTGAGAAAGCTAAATAAGGCACTCATGCGTAACTCGATACTTCCAAGGAGTGACTTCTTACCCCGTTTTCTATTGGTACTATTGAATAAAAGATTTTTAAAAACAGTTTCTCGGTTGGCCGGCTTGTCTTCTATAAAGACAACTGAATATAAGAATATTTACGATAGTTTTTCGTAAAACTAGCTGGTCTGTTTAGAGACAACTCTAATATGAAAAAGGAAATACTTTTACTGAACATAAGAATGGAAAGAGGAAGGATCATAAGTGGGGAGTGAGGGAATTATAATCAAAGAAATGAGAAGAAGAGTGAATGGAAAGGACTTTAGATAAAAGGAGACCTGATTGTTCAAGACGAGGGTAGCTGAGAATACGAGGCGTAACATCCAGTAACACCTATGTATATATATATATATATATATATATATATATATCAGTCTCGTCCCTCCGATCAAACACTATACAGTACATAACCGATGAAGGAGACCATATAACCCTTGAAGAAATCGGTCACTACCCTTGATTACGTTGAGTACTGCCCTTAACTGGTATCCTGGCCTTTGATCTTTCCCTTATGGCCAAGTCAAAGGTCACCTCACCATATCCCCCCTGTACCGTCGGGCTTCAGGATCCTACCACCGCGCATAAAGGATCGTGTCGAAGACTTGCTGAAAAGGTCAACCAAAAACCGAACGGATCAGGTTTCTACGTATTTAATCTTCACACACACCCAAAATATACGAAACCTGGACACCTGACTCTCTGCCAGGCTAGGCGTCTTTAAGTCCACATGTTAGCACACACCTGAAAACCACAGTCATATATTTCGAAGTCTCTCTCAATGACAGTGGCCAAATGGAATGAAAAAGTCTATAACAATGGTGAAGGGGACGAGAATTTCCCTCTATATTTTCGCCAGAGATGAGAAATATCTCTCGTTTCCAAGGTTCCGCTCCGTGAAGAAACATTAATAACCAGTTCCATTATACCTGGTGAGAAGGGTTCTTGGGGGTCCCATACAATGATAATTAGAAGTGGCCGGCCATGTTCTTTGACTACAGTCCTCACTAACATCATTCACAATTCGAGATTAATGGTTTTATTAGCTGTCACCGCTCGCTAATGACGACCCCCAAAGCTAACCAGCCTTAAAATAGATCTCCTCACGACACAAAGGCCGGTGGAAAAAGGAAAGGAGGTGGGAGGGGGAGAGGATTGGGTTCCGGAGTGGTTGGTTGGTCCCTCCCTAGGGCAAGGAGGGATTGATTTAATGATTGTATGTTAAACGATGGGGTTTATAACTTTCCAAACAGACAGACGAGAGCCCGTGCTAATGGCCACCTCAGTACCTCGTAAATAGAATCGGAGAGGAGGTAGCAACTGTAGCGTTGATCTGCATCACTAGTTACAAAGATAGTGCAATATCCTTCACGATCGTTCCATTAAGAAATATCATACGGTTCGATTCACACTTTTGGGGCATAGGTATGCCTAACCGTCACAGCATGCACAACTCCGTTCTGCCATTTGTTGGCGTGCTATGGAACTAGTCTCGGAACTTTCTGATACCATCCAGGTACTGTGTGTCAGCTCGTACCAACTTTCACCTGTGTGCATACAGTATCCTATGTACAGCGTCAGCCTGTTTATGTAGTGCTTCAGTAGCGTTCACCCGAAGCATGATACAAGGAACCTAAATGCCATTGGTCAAAATGACAATATGCAACTTGCTAAGACGAAGAATGTAACGTGCATCCTGGGTGACAGTGGTTCTAACAGTAGACATATCTTAATTTCATCATGAGAACTTAATAATACCAAGCAGTAGTAGTTGATACATGGATTATGTGGTTCCCACGAACGGAGTTGAAAAAGGAAACTCCCATCCAACTTTGAGAAAGCCTTAACATGTCACTTATCACCACAGACGGTAAGGCCTGTGAAGCACCATCGAGAACATTAACATCAAGCACTGTGCCGAGAGGGTCGGGTTATTTCAATGAGATACTGACAACACTTGATCCCGTCCCCTGGTGGACACAGCTGGTCAACTTCCCAGTCGTGGAAAGAAGAAGAAAGAGGGTCATGTGGAGGTAAGATCAACTTAAGTTATGAGACCTGCAATGGCTTGGCTTTAGCAACCTCAGCAGATGTCCGCTTGAGCGTACACAAAGTCACATGCACGCATGTATAAATACACAAGAGCATACCACAAAGAGACATAGAAAAAACTTCAGTATACCTACCCACGCCCGGAGCCGTTAATCTCACATAACAGGACAACTCTTACACCTGCTTCCCCCCTCACTGAATTGAAACACGTCCCTGCGTCACCATATTCCGTCACAGCAAAGTTAAGCAACGTCCACTTATCAGCTCATAGGCAAGAAGAGGTTATCCACACACACACACACACATAAACTCAGTCTCTGTTATGGCAATTATGAACAATAGTCTGTCTATAGATCTCTCGATATGTTTGTCTACCTGATTCTAAACTTCATGAGCACAGTGGTACAGCTTTCGGATAGGATTGCAGGATAGATATGTCGTGTTCAGAGGTCGTACTGTAGTGCTCAAGGGTCGTAACGCTATGTTCGAGGGTCGTATATCAGCGCTCAAGGGTCGTACAGTTATGTCTAAGGGTTGTACAGCAGTGCTCAAGGGTCGTATCGCTAAGTTCAAGGGTCGTATATCAGCGCTCATGGGTCGTACAGTTATGTCTAAGGGTCGTACATCAGTGCTCAAGGGTCGTACCGCTATGTTCGAGGGTCGTATATCAGCGCTCAAGGGTCGTACAGTTATGTTTAAGGGTCGTACATCAGTGCTCAGGGGTCGTACCGCTAAGTTCAAGGGTCGTATATCAGCGCTCAAGGGTCGTACAGTTATGTTTAAGGGTCGTACAGCAGTGCTCAAGGGTCGTATCGCTAAGTTCAAGGGGCTAATCGTTCCCTTTTGATTGTAATCATCACCTCCCACCTGCCGACTCCGCCTCACCTGCAATCCCTCATAACTCTTTCTCTCTCTCTAATCACTTCAACATAAAATCCTTATCAGGTCCTTATAAAGCTAGACCTAAATCATCTCTCCAAATATCACCTGATGTCAGTCTATGTACGTTGATATGATCAGATAATATTCCACTTCTCATTTACAAATCTATATCCAATGAGATGGCAAATGCGTCACTTAAGTAAAGGCTACACTTCTCCTACACAGTGGGAAATGCACTACTGACCTGGGCAAGATGCGACTCTTGCGAAACGTTGATATATCAACATTAAACACGACGCCTCCCACCTGGCAGGTGGATGGACCGTGTCATCTCCTCAACCTAGTCCTTGTACGTCAATTGAACTCTTACCTCTCAGTACCAGTTATCAGCACTAGGTGGCAGGGCACCCTACGTGTATATCTACCTGTTCTCTAGCGACGTAATGTGAAACATGTACCACAACGCCAGAGGTAGAGGAGGGCAAGTGCTTGAACGTATGTGACACATGCCCCTCTGCTTCACTCGCTGAGTGAAAGATTCCACTCGTCCCACAAACATCTCACTTCCGACCTGGCGCGTATTCAAACCACGGCTCCCGTCTCTCTCTCTCTCTCTCCTGCCCGTCGTCTTTCACATGACCCGGCTTGACCTCCTGCCTCCCGAGCGCAGTTCCCAGCCCGAGACTTGTTTTGGCTTACTCTGACGGAGGCCATGGGGGAAAGGGAGGTCACTGGCAATTAGCGGATGTAGCGACGCTGGGTGAGGGAAGCTGTGATTTGTGAGGAAGCGGGAGGGGTGGATATCCTGAGAGTGAGGTGGTGGAGAGTGTGGTGAAGGAAGTGGAAGGTGATGTGAGGAGTCCAACCAAGTTCCCTTTCCCAAGGACTCCAAACTGTCATCTGCGAGCAGTAAAGAAACTTGTCTCAACGTATCGTAAGAAAGCTGATATATATATATATATATATATATATATATATATATATATATATCTATATATA